>OX276461.1:21156924-21278146 GCA_946251905.1 Cryptocephalus moraei
TTCAACTCCCTACTCCTTAACTCAAGCTTTCTAGAAATATCTAAAATTCTCAGACAGTTGTTCGGATGCCAAGTGTTAAAATTGTCTAAATTGTTTTGTACGTACATCCCCACTTTGGTCCCTTATCGAACTTAGCAATGTTACTTAGATTTGTTTCCTCTTTCAAACATTACTTCGTTTTAATTTGTTTTTTAATTTGCTGTGGTTTGACGCTAATACGTGTAAGGGTGTAAAGAGAGCGCGGTCGGAGGACTATGAAATTTTACTCGCTCGAAACTGGATGAGGATCGCCGTAATGGGAAAAGTGAAATTGTTTTAGAAGAGGGAAACAATGAAAATTATCGTGTAGCGCCGGAAATGTTTGTTTGTAATGATTACGATTCCAATGTTTCCTCGGGGAGAGAGCAGGAGGAGGAATAGGAGGAGGAGAAGGGGGATAGGGAGGGAGTTCTGCAGAGTGTCTCGAGGACTACATGAAACGGGAATTTAATCACGTTTATAAATAAACGTTAACTGTCTAATTAAGAGTGCATCGATCCAAAACCGGCCACGTTTGTGTTCCCTTGAAGACCGACCGGTCTCTCTCAAAAGCCTAAATCAACAAATTACTATCGATTTAATATTCTAATGGTGTAAACATTCGGCTTCCGCTCAATATATGCACAGTCGAATTACTGGTATCAATGATTTAGCTTTAAATATATGAAAGCGCACGGTATATAAAGTAGAGATGTGTTGATAGTTATTTAATATCCACAACGAAAATAAACAACAGGACATGGAAATTGCTTTAATTCACAGCTCGATAAATATATCGCTGTATGTGTATGAAATTTGATTACGGTCGGAAAAATAAAAGACTCGTATTGTTCCAAGTTATATCTATACATTTAATGTATTAAAGGTTTGTTCAAATTTAAACGCAGCTTTCGTTTTTTAAAACAATTTTATTATTAACCTTTACCTGTTTAGTGTTGCCCACGAGACGAGACGAGACAAGACTTTGAAAAATCTTGTCTTGTCTCGCAAAAAATATGGAAAGTCTCGTCTCGAATCTCGTCTCGCAAATAAAAGTCTCTTCTCGTCTCATGTCTCGCGCGAGAGTCTCGTAACACCCTCGCAAATTTCTCGAAAACTCTCGCGATTTATTGCATATCTTGCATTGCAATTATATCGAAATGCTTATCAAATTTGCTTTTTTGACAAGAACTGAAATAAACCAATCATTAGGTCGATTATAACATGAGAAGTCGGGTAAGAAATAGGTAGATGATCTCCAAAGGTCGGTGAATATAAAATAAATTGTCGTAGATATATTAAAAACTAATAATCGTAAAGGTTAGCATAAAATTCTGGCAACAGGGATAAAATGTCATACTTTTTTCACGTTACAGAAAAAAAAAACTATTTAACCAACAAAAAAATGGTGTGAATATTTGTATACCAAAGGTAAGTCTTCAACTCTAGAAAGTCACAAGTCGCGTATATGCGCCAAGTTACCACAATTCAATTAAAAACTAACCTAATATACAATAATTCTAGTATAATAGTAGTACATGTGGCAATACCTCAGAAAGCTCAAAAAGGTAAACATTGCGTAACAGTTATTGTAAACACAGGCTGCTGGCTATTATGCGACTTTACAAAATATGTTTCAATAACATTCGCGGCAATTAGAATAATTTTACTCTCGTAAGAGACTCTCGTGCGAGACTTGAGCCGAGACTTTTTGAAAGTCTATTTTTGTCTCGCAAGGAAAATTTGAAGTATCGTCTCGAGTCTTGTCTCGAAAACGAGACGAGACGAGACTCTCGCAAACGAGAATATAGTGGGCATCACTATTCCTGTTATGCGAAATATTTCATTTGATTTGTTAATTAGGAACTGGCAGTTTTAATTTTGGTCAGGTTTTTAATAGTTATATATCAATGTGTGAGAGATAATTCAAAAATAACATAGTAACATAGTTGTTAGTATGAATATGAATTATTCCACACAGCAGGTGTTTCAAATGCAAAAGCAATTTTAATATTGTCCTTTTCATTTTGATTCGTCTTCGTGATGATACGTATATTCTCTCGCTTTCTCTCCGCAATTTTACTAAAATTACGTATATTTTTAGTAAAAAATCATATGTGAAGTTTTTGGTTTCGTTCCCAAAATTTTCGTGTTCCCTAAAATTCTAACACGTATCATCATCATCATCATCATCATCATCATCATCATCATCATCATCATCAACCAGCCTGATTTGTCCACTGCTGGACGTAGGTCTGGCTCAAATCTTTCCGTCCTGTGCCACTTGGATCTAATTTTCTTTAAATCCCTTCAAGTCGTCAGATCATCTTGTTAGAGGTTTACCCCTGCTTTTGAAAGGATACTATCTTGGCAGCCATTCTAGTATTCTCTTGGTCCACTTATTATCCGTTCTTCTGGCAATATGCCCAGCCCAGTTCCATTTAAGTTTTTTAACCAAATATATTGCGTCTGTTATTCTGGGTAGTATGGGAATATTAGTCAGAATTGGATGGGAATGGGTAGCGGATAGACACTCTCCCACGATCCCAGTGGAGGACAAGTCTACTTTGGGGATACGCCCCTGCCCACACGTGCTTTGATTTCCTCTACCTCATCCTACTATTTTGTGGAAATCATATCCAAACCCCTTGATCCCAGCGATAACCAATTAATTCTACCTCATTCGTCTACTCTTTACCAACTCACAGGGCTAGCGTGGAAGGATACGGTCAATTGTCTCCTTAATTATTGAAAGATCTTCTAAGATACCATCCTCAGTCTCCGGCAGCTCGAACTCTAAAAAGTATGTTGAGTGTGAAAAGTAGTGGCCCCTCACTATGAGTGTAATGAAATAGAAACTAGCTAGAAAAATATTGAATTCGAACGGTAATTGGTAAACTATTCATTTCCTCAGAAACGCTTAAGACAATAAATTATTTTAACAAATAGTGTTTCTCCTTTGGTTGGTATATCCAAAGGTGTATCCCTTTATTGGCAAAGTCAGTAAAGTATAAAGATCATCTCAAAAACTATTTCACGTTCCTTCCCGATATTTCTGTCTTATTTGTAGAAACGAATAGTTTAGGATTGCAATTTGTTTTTAAAAATGGTATTTTTGTTTACCAAGTAAGTTATTTATCAAATTATTTTGCTATATGTTTTCCATATCAATATTATTATTCTCCATGTTATTAAATGTAATTTAAAATTTTCAAATATTTTGTTTGGCAATTACTTCTACACAAAATACATATTTTTGAACTATTTATAATGAGATTGTGGCGTATGAATACCTACACTTCAGCTTACGGCAGCTGTTCACCGGTGAGCATAAGGTCGTGGGTTGGATTCAGAAACTTTTGTTATGATCTGTAAGAGAGAGTTAATTGGGCGCCACACAGGGTCACTGGGAACGGTATTACAGTGTGATGTGGGGTTGTTCAATAAAACACATAATTCTATCAATTATTCTATTAACACCTAACTAAGACCCAAAGGGTGTGGCAAATGCAACATCGGATCACCAGATGGTGAAAGTGCAAAAAAAATAATGAAAAAGGTGGGATAATCGGTGACTTCACGTTTAGTAACGTGCCATATAACTTAACGTAACTTAGGGCAAAATGTAAACTGATGTATAGCAGAGCGAAATATAACCTAGGGCATAGTGGAATGAAATATAACCTAATACATAGTAGAATGAAATATGACCTAACCTGTTATAATGTGGGAAATACCTCAAGTAGTCACAGCACATAAAAAGAAGGGAATAACTTAGCTTAATATAGTGCACTTCTCGCAGATAAGTAAATGAGGGAAAATATCTCCCACTAATTGAATAAAAGAAGGGTATAACCTGATAATTACTCGACCGCTTAGTTCGGTGACGATAGTTCTCGGTAGGCTCGGGAGGATGGTTCGTGCCAAAAGGTAACTTTCGACCAGGCGAAGTGGTGTCCGGTTCCAACGGAAGATTTCTGCAGCTCGATCGGTATACGGGACAGGGGCGAGCCTTGGGCTGGAATACGGGATCTGGATCCTTGAGTCGAAATCCGAACGGGGAATGTGAACTCGAAATCCGGGACTCGAAATAAAAACCCTCGAGAAGAGGGTTAGGTACACACGTGTATCCAACACACGGACGGTAGCGGTGCGAAACTGATAAAGAAACAACAACTGCCTCAACCAGGTATAGGTTAGCGGTGCCTCCCTCATGAGGGAAAAATATAGAATGGAGTTGCAGCCGCGGAGGTACCTAAGAGTGGTGTTGGAGAGACTGGGGCCGCCTCCCCACTGACAGGTGAGACCAACGCACGAACGGGCCTCGGGAGGAACCGCTGCCAGGGGATCCTCCGAATATCAAGGTAAGGTGGTGAGATTACACAGCTAGCTTCTATTTGCTTACCTAAAACCCCAGACGGGTGCCGGCCCCCTCGGTCCCGGGGGGTTCTGGCGCCCGTAACACCGCTTCTAAGTCGACCACTGATGCGTTCTCCCCCCCTTTTTTGCGGGGGGCAGCTGCACTGCTTAGTTCCCACACAAGTCCGTGGCAATATTTGACACCGTCACTAATACCACGCTACACTGGTATACTAGCAACCCACCCTTCTCGTCAATCCAGCGTATCCTATATAAGCTACAGCTTGCTTCATAGATAGATTAGGTCAATTCTAGCGTATATAGCCGCACAAGGTGCAACAGGGGGCCGCCCGAACCCCTAATCCGGGGCTCTTCCCGGGACGGGGGACGTAGGGCGGTCCGGTTTTCTTTCTTCTGCTACTTACTCACGGGGCCCTCCAACGACATCGGAGTTCCTCGGTTCTTTTGCACTGCCCCCATTTGGTGTCTGGAGGCGGTACGGCTCCACAAGGCCGATCCCTCCGGGCCGCCACCATATATCAAAGCATCCATCCTGACTTGAGGGACCGTTCCAACGTCCGAGCCTAGGGGGAGCCTGCAGGGTCTCACTGCTTCCTCCAGGTGAATATACCCGGAGCGGTGTTTATTGCCCGCCTCTGAGGTGGTGCGTGGCCTCATTGGCCTACAGTCGGAAAAAAAAAGGTTAGCGGTGCGAAACTGATACAGAAACAACAACTGCCTCAACCAGGTATAGCCGTCGAAACGCTCCAACCAAACGAAAATCCTTTAGGGGCCTCGATGGGCGAAGATACCGTCGACATAGCCTAGGACGATGATAACGCCATTCCTCCTCGAAGACGCCACCGCCAGAGAGAGAGCGAGAGAGAGCGCACGTCCTACTCCACAGACACAGACGGCCAAGGATACCAACCTTGAAACACACGGGACACCGCACGGAACGCGAGGAAGAATGGACGTGTTCGAAACGCAGAAAGCGAACACGCTACAAGATTACATTTTATTTAATATCAAAAGAGAACGAAGAAGCGAAAGTTATTATGCAAGCCTAGGAAACAATGATAACATTCACTTTTCCCAACTCAAATATAATGTAGTGACCTGCTCACGAATAAGTATGGAAGTTACAGATAAGACCATATTTTTGTAAATTTGCCCCACAAATTACTATTCGGCTAAAAAAAGCTAAAGAGATGGAAAGTAGGTGAAATGAAAAATTCTTTAAAAAACGTACTATTGTTGTTTAGTTTCTATTTGAAAGCCAAAATTTACTTTTGAAATCATGACATTAATTTTGACCGTATTCCGATAATACCGAAATTAAACAGTTTTAAAAGTATTTTTCATTTTTCAATATGAAGCTGGATGAAATGTAATTCATATACTTATCATTCATATCTTTACTTGTCCCTTTACTTCTTCCACGAGAATAAATAGAGAAGAAAAACTGGAGCAAACACGAATAAACACCTTATTCCTCTATGTAGGTAGCAGTGAACAATTCACACCATGCACGTTTCACTGGAAGATTGCAAGATTTATTGGAATCATGCAGGGTGTGAATTGCCTGTGTTTAATTGTTTGTATAATAATACACATTATCCATCACGTACTTAATATATAATATACTGATACACCACATATAATTAATTACGTTAGGTAAATGTCATACACATATTGTAATATGTAATCAAAGCGAAGCATCATTTAACATCTTAAACGTCATATTGGAAACCTTTAGGGTCTTCATTGATTTCGATATCTAATTACTTGGAGCAATCACCTACCCCAATGAGGTAGTTTTTCTGTTCGTCTTTGAACTCCCTGTATTTGTAATTTCTGTCTATCACTGTTAGTTTGTAAGTCAGACAAAGTCATATAAGTCAGATTTTCTTTGTTTTACGTTTTACGGTCCCTTAACTCATACTAAGACTACAACAGATTTTGTCGGATTATTGTACTAGATGAATACTTTATCAAGTGTTTCTTTGTTCGTTTTCGAAATAATTACGCACTTTTAAAATAATTGTTTAATTAATCTATCGCCGTAATGGTGCTAATATACTATAGTATAGTATAATATATAGTGCTCCAAAAAAATAGTAATAAGCTCCGCACTGCGCCACAGTATACCGACTAATCTATCAGTTTTTTGCTCTCAGATTTTGCGTTATGCAATCTCATTTGACCGTCGAAGGAATTTGAAAATAGTAGTAGAGATTACCAAATAAAATAAATTCGCTTTAATCAAGGTTCCTTTAAAATGAAAATTTCCCATTAACCTGAGCAATTTCACTAATTTAATTTTCTATTAAGTTTTATTCTCCCATTGTTTCACAAGAGTGAAAATTCAATGGAACCTATTCATTATTAATTCTAACGCTAAGAAGTAAAATTAAATTTTAATTAAGATGTCATAAACCTTGTTCGATTGCATCGTCCAATGTTTATCTTTCATAAAATTAGGGATCAGTCTAATCCTTGATAGAGCATGTACCTAAAGTGTTAGTTTTAGGGTGACTAAATAGAGTTTCATCGTGAAAGTGAAAATATCCAAATGAAGTTGTTAAGTACACTTAATTCTTTCAGTTTCATTTAAAATTGTGTATGTGAAATACAGTTTCGATTCTAATAGTAAACGTGGACATTAAGAAAACGTAGAACTCTCTATAGAAATAAAAGGTTGGTGTTCGTAGGAATTGAGAATATTTAAGGACTAGTCCAGTCTATGAAGGGAAAAATCTGGACTTACCTCCGAACTCCTTGAAAATGAACCGATTTACATGAAATCTTGGAATTAGCCAAATCTTGCCCTTAATTTGAAAACTGATATTGAACCGATCGCTACTTTTACCCTGGGGGTTGTTGCCACCCCTTTTCGGGGGTGGAAATTTTTGTGGCCAAAATAACCCTGGGAATCGATAGAGGACACAATTCTAAGCAAAAAGTGTTCTATAAATTTTGTTTGGGAACTCAATACTTCTTAAATTATTCGGGATTGAAAACTTGCCATTTTCATTGAAAAATGGCACTATTTCGAACGGTTTTTTGCTAATAACTTAAAAACTGTGCGTCTAACGAAAAAAGTTCAATGTGTTTCAAAATGATTGTCATCTAGTCGGCTGTGGAATTCCCATGTAAAATAAAAAAAAAACGCCTTGCGAAAATAGGAGTTTCTACTAGCTATACATAACCTCAAAATAACCTACTTAACCTCTTTTGACTTCTGGTTTTTCTCTGTCAAAAGAAAACGTATTCTGAGTATTTGTCTATTTGTAGTAGGTATTTGTTTTGGCCCTGAAAAGGGCCGTTAATTACCAGCAGTACTGATTGCCAGTTTGACAATGTGTGACAAAAAGTGTCATTTGTTGTCAAAAATAGATAGGTTCAAATCAATAGAGCGCGGCACATCAAAAATTACATGCACAGAAATTCTAACGCCAACTAGATGACAATCATTTTGAAACACATTGTATAAGAAACATAATTGTAGCTTACAAAAAAACCAAGAAATGCTTTTTTTTTATTAATCATAATTGTAGCTTATAAAAAAGCAAAGAAATGCGGTTTTTTAGGAATCTTCTAGTTGCATAAAAAGCGAAATATGGTAGGTGATAGAAGAATTTCTATTTTACAAAATAAAGAAAAAAGTTTAGTTTTTGGACCTTAACTCCTTCAATTTTAAAGCGATCACAACCATAAAAAACATTTTGAAGGTAATTTGATGGACTACAAGATAAAGTAGCTTTTTGGAGGACCAGAACCCTTAATTTTTTAAAGATAAAAGGTTAATGGGCTTGGGACAGCTAGTACTTACCCAACGGTATCTTTTTAAATCGCTAGTATCTTCTTTATTTTTCATTGCACAGTAATTTAAAAAAAAAAAAAAATTTACTGAAACGAAAGCTACGTTTGAATCTTTTACAAAATTGTACGTATCTATCGTCTGTTATAAAGTTATTTCGAAAAAAGGAAATTTTCTAGAAATATTAAAACAAAACGTTCGTATCCCGGCTGAGCCACAAATTTCATTTTCAGATTCTCTTACATTTGTTTCATATATACCATCACTTTGAATTAATTTCGAGAACATATTCCATTTGTTTCACTTGTATATCAGAGAACACGTAAGAGACCACATTATTAACGTGAGAGGGGTACGGTGTGTTGCGTACAACCAATACGTCTCCGTATCATCCTCTCAAAAACGTTTAAAGTGGCCTACTCACTATTCGTCCATTCGTCCATTCGTCGCAATGATTCACGAATTATTGCCTAGTGAGTATGATGCGTTGCGCCAATGCGTTGATGCGGTGCGCCGATGCGATTCGCGTTTCGTCACTTCGCCGTACTGTCGGTTTTTGGGCGAATCATCAAAGGCAGAAAGAACGAAGCGACGAATAGTGAGTAGGTAAGGTAAGGCCACTTCGTTGATCAGAGCAGTGCGTCGTGTGTGTTTGGTCGTTTTGGTCGAGATGGAGTGGAATGATGATATTGTTTTCTCATTTGTGAAAAAAATACAATCACGTCCGTGTTTATGGAATCCAAGTGATAAAAACAAGAAAAATCGGAATAAGGTACATGATGCTTTCAAAAGTATTGCTGAAGAAATGGGAACTGATAACATCGGCGAATTAAAAAAGAAAAAAGAAAATCTCTTTCAAACTTATCGAAGCTACAGGAGGAAGGTATTCTGCGGCCAAAAATCAGGAGCAGGGACAGACGACATCTATAAACCTACATGGCCGCCATACTCGCTTTTAGATGATTTTCTGCAGGGAGTATACGCTCCGAAAGCAAGATTCAACACTTTGGTATGTAAAAAAATTTATGTGATATTTTTGTTTATTTGCTAATATGTATACATTGATAAGTGAGGCAACGGCTGCCATTACGTTCCCATAGTATAATAGATGAACTATTTCTCATTTTGCCATGAAACTTGGCCTGTTGTCGAAAAATAGTTTGCAAATTCTAGTCGAACTCTCTCTGCGTCACTTCTAGGTCTTCTAGCAATCTTTTTCAATGGCTTGAATGATGTCATTTCGCCATTATCATTTCTCCATGACCCAGCAACAACATTTCCTTCCACCTCCACGTCAAATGTCCCAGTTGGAGTGTAACTGTTTCGTGACGTTTTGCTCCTGCGCAAAAAATTATGCAAAAGTACACAGGTTTGCACAATTACATTAGTTCTTTCTGGTTTGAGCATAATAGGTGTTCTGAAAATGCGAAATACCGATGCCATAATTCCAAAGACATTTTCAATCACTCTTCGTGCTCTGGACAGTCTGTAGTTATATACTCGTTTTGAAGATCCTTTATCATGTATTCCCGAGTAAGGCACCATTATATTATTTTTCAAGGGAAATGCATTGTCACCTACTATAACGTATGGTAATATTTTATCTAAATTTGTTACAACCTCATCAGGGGGGAAATTTATTGTGCCCATTTCCAGTTGCTGGGATAGTCTACACTCGTAGAATACTCCTCCGTCTGACATTCGACCGGGTGCTCCAATGTTAGCATATGTTATACAATAATCAGCGTCACATAATGCCATTAAATTTATACTGAATGTCGATTTGTAGTTGAAATATTCACTACCACTATTTCCTGGTGCTTGTATAATTACGTGCTTTCCGTCAATAGCTCCGCAACAGTGGGGAAAATGCCAACGTTCCTCAAATAACTTCGCAATTGTTTTCCATTCTGTAGGCGATTGTGGAGTCTGAAATAATAACAAATATTTATTATTTTAGGATACTTTTGGTGGTAGTGAAGAGGTGCAAAACGATGATGAGGGAGGAGCAGACAATGATAATAAGAGACCACGAACTGATTTGAACAAAAACGAGGAAGCTGAAACGCTTTTAAATATCAATAAAGGTAAGTTTATTTTGCTTTTCTGTTCTAACTAGCTAACTAATTTTCACTTTTAGATAACAATGAGACCACGAAACAACCAGTAAAACGAAACACTAATGTGAAGCCATCAAATAAAGCGCAAGATCGGGCAGATATGGCATTCACTGAGCTTTTAGCAATTAAGGAAAAAATAACTGAAAGAAGTGCCAGCTGTGTGAATAGAGATGAGTGCACCGTATATGCCGAACTCCTTGCCATAAAGTTACGAAAGCTGGATGAACGAACGCAACGCTTAGCTATGCACAAAATAGATACAATCATGTTTGATCTGACTTTTGATTCATCGACGTTGCCAACACCCAGGTCTCATTCTTCACTTTCATCCGATATTATTGCAACACCTTCTCCTAGCCCTTCGTGTTCTTACTATTCCCCTCAACCACCGCATACATCCACTTCTCATGAACAATCACACAGTAACTATATCACTGTACTGGCACATTCCACAGAAACAAATCCACAGCTGCATGACATGCAGCTGCAATGTTCAGCAGGACCTGAAGATGAAGTATCTGACTGGTCTTAGTAGACTGACTTCCAGAATAATGCATAATTTTCATGTTCATGTTATTTTATTTTTATTTTCTAGGAATAATATTTATTTATTTTTTATTTTGTAGGAATAATATTTATTTTTTATAGCTTGTCTTATTTTTTTCATTTAATGCTTTGGGTTATAAATATAGTTTTCTTTAAACCTATTTTGATTATTTTCGTACCACCTTATCACTTTGTTTAAATTTTTTCATCATAACAGCAACAATAAAAAAATTATAAATATACTCACCTTTAAATGCTCCGACAGTGCAATAACAAGTGCTTGGCATACTTCTTGCACTATTGCCGATATTATTTGCGGAGAAATTTTGAAGAGGAAACTTAAGCTTTGGTATGAGTCGCCCGATGCTAAATATCTCAACGTAACAGCTAGTCTTTCTTTTGCTGGTAAGGATAACCTGAATGGTGTGTCTTTTTTCTGTATTTGGGGACAGATCTTATTCAACAGCAACTCAAAATCTTCATAACTGATCCTGCAGAAGTTATGAAATTTGCCAGACGGTTCCTTAAGCATATCCACGATCATGTTAGTACAGTTGTACCTATAAACGGGAAGGTACATTCATCAGCATTCGTACAAATTTCCTTAGTTTCATTTGCAATACGTTACAAATTAATAATAAAACGTATACTTACCGAGATCTGCTTTTATATAAAGACTGGGTCCACCATCTTCTTTTTTTTCTCTTTTTATTTGAAAGCGAAATGACCACATAACATGCATGAGCTGCAGCGAGCAGAAGCAGGTCTTCTTCTGAATTCATTTCAGCACTGATTGAAGTTCCGTCGTCGCAGTTCGCACAACGGACGAATTTTTCATGAACCGTCGAAGCGAAGTGAATCAACGCATAATGAGTAGGATGCAATGCGTCGGTTCGCGATGCAATGCGTCGGTTCGTCGATGCCTGTTCGAACCGACGAAACGAACTGACGAATCGCATCAACGAATAGTGAGTAGGCCGCTTAAACACGAACATCGAAAATGAAATTGATAGGTGTCTCGGTAGTTCAATTGGTAGAACACCTGATGCGATATTGGGAGATCCGGGTTCGTATCCCGGCTGACCCACAAATTTCATTTTCAGATTCTCTTACATTTGTTTCATATGCACCATCACTTTGAATTAATTTCGAGAACATATTCCATCTTTTAAAATTAAAATTAACATTTTTCAAAAAGTATCCATTTCAAACCTGTCAAACTTTTTGAGCATATAGATAACACTAAAATGAAAGATATTGTAGAGAGAAAACGATGCATTTCAATTTTAATGGTAGTGGGGTCAATTTTACTACTCATTTTCTCTTAAAAAAATTGAGTAGTTAATTTGTTTTGCAACGTATCTCGCTTAGTTTGAATGCAATTGACATTTAGCAGAGATCATTTTAAAGATCTTGTAACGTTTTTACTATTTACTAAAACTAAACACTACACTACTTATCCTAATTAATTTATTCTAACTCTTAACACTTATAATTTATTTCACACGGAGATGTTTATTTATTTAACGCGCGCGGTCTCTTGCCCGAATGTTTACACAACAATTCTTCAACTGTCTGTCTTGGGTCCGGAATTCCTTATATAATGGCAGGTAGGAACCTTCTGGTAGTTTCGAGATAATTCCAGGGAAGCCGAGAAGACTCTCGTCGGTGCGCACCGCATAGGATTCTCAGAACCACGAATACTGCAAACTTGGGTAGCTACCGGCGTGTTTATCTCGCGGCGAGCTGTTTCGTTACAATATTTTTAAACACTACACAAATTGTTTTCGGCATTAGGTATACCCGTAAAATCGATCATTTTTCTGTTATTGTAACACCCTGCGGGTGTTTAAGGGATTTTGTTCGTTTATTAGATTTTGTAACATTAGGAAAAAGGACCCTGTATACGAAAAAATGTACAGCGTTACGTGACTTATTGCGTATTACGTAATATGCATCACCTTAAGTGTAACATGACCCCGAATATTGCAACTTTAGATAACAGCGATGCGTTCATTACCAGAGGTTAAGATCCCAGGTCTTTAAACACCACCGACGTAGCAAAAGTAGACATTGCATTATTTAATTAGTTCCCTAAGGCGGACTTTATGACGTAACACGGTTATTCATAGGTTCAGTAAATTAATTTGGACCAATTAGAATTTTGGAGGGAAAATTTTGATCGAATTTTGTTACCGAAAGGAAGGGAAATCGAGGGCTCTTGGAAAGAAGAAAGTTAAGAGTTGGGGAGTCGGTCAGAGGCCGAACCGGGCAACCGGACAACCGTCCGGTTGTGATTTTGTTGTGGGTGGTCATCTTGGTGTTGTAGGTAAGGACCGCAAGGAAGTTCAGAGTTAGGGAGAGATGTTCAGGGACCGCACTTTCAGGTCAGTTGTGTTGTACTGAGTTTGAAGGTTTTTGTTAAGGGTCTGGGACCTTTGATGAAAGTCAGAGTTTAACTCGCAAGGGCGACGTCCACAGTTTGGAGTTATTTTCAGGTCAGGAACCTTGGAGCAGTATTGGAGTTTAACTCGCAAGGGCGAAGTCCAGAGTACGGAGTTATTTTTAGGTCGGGGACCTTTGAGGAGTATGGGAGTTTGACTCACAAGGGCGGAGTCAAGAGTTACGGAGTTATTTTCAGGTCGGAGACCTTTGAGGAGTGAGTATTGGAGATTCACTCGCAAGGGAGGAGTCAAGAGTTACGAGTTATTTTCAGCTCGGGGACCTTTGAGCAGTATTGGAGTTTAACTAAAGAGTACGGAGTTACTTTCTGGTCTGGGACCCTTGAAGGTTATTGGATTTTGATTCACGAGGGCGAAGTGCAGAGTTTGAAATTATTTTCAGGTCGGGGACCTTTGAGAAAAATCAGATTTTAATTCGCGAGAGCGAAGCGAGGAGCGAGGTGTTATTACGGAGGAGCCGTCAGGATTTGGAGAGGTTTAGAGTTGCTAAACGAGTCGTAATCTTTTAAGAGTGAGAGTTGTTGAGTGAGAGAGGCGATTTTGGAGTTTTGGTTTTGGATTTTTTGGAGCGAGGGTCATAATCTCGCTGGAGTTTAGGGTTATCGTTCTAGGACATCAGTCTTGCCAGTGTTAGAATTGTACGCGAGAGGCGTGATTGGTGAGTTATAGTCTTACGCTAGGGCCGTAACACTTTGAGAGAGTTAGTGAGAGAGTTAAAGTTTGTACGCCGAGCGAGGAGGGCCGAGTACCGGGCCGAGATCAAAGTAATCAGCCAGAGAGAACTTTTGAAGTTTGGGTGAGTCGTTACCAAGTTGCAAGGGTTGTGTATCCCTAAATTTTGGGTTCATTCGATATATCGACAGTTGTGCAATCTTGGTCATTTGTTTAATGAAATTTTGGAAAAGTCACTTTCCTCATACCTCGTAGGGACAAGTTTTTCATATACAGGGGCATTAAGGGTTTTAGCGAGATTTTACCCTGATATTTGTGTTAATTTTTTTTTGGTGCTGTCTGTTCACTATTTAAATTATATCATTTGATTTCGTTTCATTGTGAGTAATTTTAGACTTGGGTTATTCAATTTTACAACTTGATTAACTTAGCGGAATGAACGAATTCTTTGTGTTATTTTGACTTGGTATTTTGTTAATATAATTTTCTATTTTATTCAGTCGTTTAACTTCTCTTTTGAACTCGATTAAAGCGGGCATTTGCGAAGCCCAGCACCCACGCTTCACTAAGGGACCAGTTAAATTTTGAAGATAATTAATTACCTCAGTCAATCCCACACAAACGTAATATCGGTACCTATACCTTGACCAGTGAATCGATCTTCTCTATTAAAAAATCCTCACTTACTCTTATTATTAAAAGGGGTCCGATATTACATTATTTTAAGTTAACCGATTCGAGCATATACAAAAAAAAGGTCTCCTTTAATCTACCATATGTCGCCTTTATTTCAACTAGAAGATTTCGAAAAAACATATCTCTTTATGGTTTTATTTGCTATAGTCTTTACGAAGCCAGTGTAACAACCAAGCTTATACGAGTATCGATCAATAACAACATATACGGCATGCTCGATACATGATACGTTATTTAGCGAACTCGTCCTGTAGAATCCTCCCACTCCAGTTCCACGCCGAGCAAGTCACACGCCTAAATATTGTCAATAGTTTACTTTTCTCGCTTGGGCTGTAGTGGATTCATTAGCGTTTAGGACGACTGGATCCTTCCTAGAACGTCTCGAACACGTGTCTTCAGTCTATTACCAGTGTTGGCACGGTTTACATCACCGAGACAGGTTATAGAGTTATTTTGTTTGTTTTTAAGTTAATTTCATAATCATATAATTTGCCGTTCGTTCTTATATTTATAATAATAATTAATTGTAATCGGAATGGCGTTTTGGAGACCGTGGGCGACAGAAACAGTGCGAGTTGATGTGGAAAACGTGACTACTCAACCCTCTTGCTCTTCCTCGTCTCCTACTTGGGAGTTTGCAAATAAGGATCTGCAACCTCAATTACAAACAGCAATTTTAAATATGTTTAAGCGCCTCCAACAAAGACACCGCGAACAATCGGTTCGCTGCTTAGTTTTAGAAATTTCAGACTTGGCATTAATTCCATATTCTTCAATTTATAAAATAATTCATCGAGGAATTGTAGATCATCATCAAAATAGATTAGGTAAACAAAAGAAGTTCAAAGCATTAGATGACGCTGCTAAAGACGTTATACGCAGAACCGTTTACGATTTTTATGCTAGATACAAGGTGCCCACTTTACTATAAATTTTTCAAAAATTAGTCTTTTGAGGAATATAAATATAAATCTTAAGACACTTTAAGGTTAATTCTGTTAAGTTGCGGATTTAAACACAAAAAAATTAGATTCTCGAATGGACATCATGAAGTCACTTCGTATTGTTGCTTTGCGTCAGGATTATTTGAGATAAATTAGGTCATTTCGGGAATAAGGGAGCAACATTGTATATTTAGACGAAACATGGTTTGACACCCATGAAGTACTTCAACGTGGTTGGGTTGATGACAGCAAGAACTGTAAATGAAATACACCCAGTTCTAGGGGAAATCGGGTGTTAATTTTACATGCAGGAAACGAAAACGGTTTTGTGTCTAATGCTTTGCTTCTTTCCACCAAGAATATCGATAAGAGTTTCGCAGATTATCATCAGGATATGGATGCCGAATTCTTTGAAAAGTGGTTTAAAGATCGACTTCTGCCCAATATTCCTAATAATACAGTTATAGTTCTTGATAACGTTTCATATCATTCTCGTCAAATTATTAAAATTCCTAATAGTAGTTCCAGGAAATCACTTATCATCGAATTTCTTCACAGCAAAAATATTCCTATAGCTTCAAACATCCGTACAAAAACCAGCTTCTTGAAATTGTTAAATCGGGTACTTTCAAAAAGTAATATGCTGTTGATGAGCTTGCTGAGGATAAAGGTCATTGTGTTCTTCGACTACCTCCCTACTACTGTATTTTTAATCCCATAGAATTAATTTGGGCTAACGTCAAGGATCGCTTGCCGAAAACAAACCACAGTCCTACTTTCACTAACATTGTTTTTGAGAACATTGAAATCGTCTTTAGGGATGATTCTTACAAACAAATTTGGCAAAATTGCGTTTCGCATGTAACTAAAAAAGAGGAGAATATCACGTTTTACCACCTAATAACCCCATTGTCATTCGTCCCGGCTCCGAATCTTCTTCTGAAGATTACGATTAATTATTTAATGTTTAAACTCAATTATTTTACAATAATTCATGCAAAATTTTTCTATGAAATTTTAATGGCTAAGTGAGTAAAAAGTATTCCGCGCGACTATGGAGGCGGCTTTCTCGTCGGCAGCCCGTTGTTACACTGGCCTCGTAAAGACTATACCTTTATGTTTCTTACACTTTTTTTCGTTAGACGCATACTTTTTAAGTTATTCGCACAAAAAACCGTCCGAAAAAGAGTAATTTTTCAATGAAATTGGCAAGTTTTTAATCACGAATAACTCAAAAAGCATCGAGTTTTCAAAACAAATAAATTATAAAACACTTTTTGCATAGAATTGTTTTCTCTATCGATTCTCGAGGTTATTTTGGCCAAAAAAATTTTCACTCACGAGAAGCTAAAAGCGGCGGTCGGCTCAATGTCACTTTTGAAATTAAGGGTTAGATAAGCCTAATTCCAAAATTTCATGTAAATCGGTTTATAGTCAAAGAATTCGGAGGTGTATCGCTTCAATAACTGAACTAAACCTAAATTTTAAGTTGTAGTATGAATTATCCCTGTTATGAAATCCTAAGAATTAATTGAAGTGTTATAATAAGTGTTACAAAGTCATTATGTGTTATAAAGTGTTATAAGTGTCATAATTAAAGTGTTATTATTGTTATTTATTTTTACATGGATGAAGCATTTTAAAATCAATTCTTTAACGTAATCCACTAGATATCGAAACTTCCCAAAACACGATTTCATTGAAACTAAACTAACCCAACGAATTTCTGAAATAAACATTTTCAAAGTACTGAACGTAAATCTATACATTTCTTTAAATTTAGCAACTTTAATTTACATTTTTATAGAGGAGCATATAGCCAAATTTTTTCGCTGGCAAACGTTTGGTATAAACATATCATCAACCTCTGTATCATAACAGTCTATTTAAAGTTAATTAGGAGTAATGGTGGAATTTATAATGTAGACAAAAGCGAACGCCAAAAGAGATTTAATTTTCGCTTCGAAAGGGTTTTAATGAATCCCCGAGATATAAGAACGTAAGAATTACTCCCGTAATGAAAATAGCGCAGAGGAAACTCTTAATTCATTTTTGCTCGATTTTCCCTCCGCCGAAAAAAATCCGGCGCTAACAGATTGTTGCATAGCTGCGAGCTATCTTGTTAGTTCCTCTCACTAATTTAATTAATGTTATCTCCTCTTGTCTTCTCAGGTTTCGTCGTAGAGCTAACGGATCTGTTTTCACCCGAAGGCACGGTCACTTATCTACCGAAACTTTACGTCCAACTTTGAGAACGTAGATGTAAATCAGACGGCGACGAATAGCGAACGAATTAATAACCGTAACGAAGGTTTCAATTTGCAACGGGGGCGTCCTCTCACCTTTTAACTTCGCATTTCGCGACTAATAAACTTAAGATTAATTTTTATCAATTTCCTATCTCGTATACTTCCAATCGCGCGTCTCCTCTGTGCCACCCCACGCTCCCATCTCACCAGGCGCGTAATAACAGTTCAATTTTATACAAATTCGATTTTATGAAGTAATTCTGAATTCGGAAGTCATTTGCATATTTTGGGCTACGAAGAAGTTAGGGGTATATCTAGTCGCGGCGGTATCGATCCTGACGAGTGTTCGACGAAATGCTGATTGGATACAATGTGTGATTGGAAAAAGAATGTGGAGTAGGATCTAATTTTAGAAGTGCGGGGTCAGCATCGGCTGGATTTTGGGTAATTTAGGTAAATTTATCTTTACTAGAGTATTATACAACGTATTTCAAAATGATTGTCATGTAGTCGACTGTGGAATTCCCATGTAAAATAGAAAACCCGCCTTGCGAAAATAGGAGTTTCTACTAGCTATACATAACCTCACAATAACCTACTTAACCTCTTTTAAATTATGGTTTTTCTCTGTCAAAAGAAAACGAATTCTGAGTATTTGTCTACTTATTTTTAATATTTGTTTTGGCCCTGAAAAGGGCCGTTAATTACCAGCAGTACTGATTGCCAGTTTCATAAAAAATGTTAGAAGTAACACTTGTTGTCAGAATTAGATAGGTACAAATCAATAGAGCGCGGCACATCAAAAATTACATGCACAGAAATTCCACACCAACTATATGACAATTATTTTGAAACAAGTATAATTTTAATACTAGAAGAGCCGGTATACGTAAAAACCGATGACATTTGTAATTACAATTACATCTGAAGTTGTTTTCAGTTTTTGACCATAACATTCTTTTAGAATTTGTAAATATCTCACCATCTCACTAATTTAGAAATTTATCTTGTGCAGTAAAATGAGAAAATCATTAAAATAGTGCTTTAATATAAACTTTGAGTTTAGATTTTGTACTGGACCGAGACTTCCTAAAATCCCTAGTATTAAAATAGACCATGATAACAGATATAGTGTATTCTTAGCATTTTTGGATTTTTCCACTTTTCTCAAAATTTTCCCGAATTCTTTTTAAAATTATATTGCAGTGATGAACACATATAATTTAGTTTAATAAGTTATTGACTAAATCTTCTCTAAATATTATTTCACTTGTCATTTTTCGATTTTTGAAAATTACCACAAATTCCACAACAAGCTTTCTATTCTAACAAAAACTTTGAATCAAATATATGTAATAATGTCTAGTTACATCTTTTGCTAAGCAATCCTTAAACGAAACTTTGCTCTTGTCGTTTAACGGTTTTTCGAAATTCTCGTGAAATCCGCTTAAAGAGTTCTTTGGTTACTTTCAATGTTGATTTCACTATCAAATATATAATATGATTTAATTACATTTTCGTCTGAATCTTCTTTAAAGAGTAATTTACAGCTGTTATTTTTCGCTAGTATTCAAAATTCCTTGAAGTCTGTTCAAAGAAATTTTTCTAAATATTGTGTAACGAAGCCGATTTTCGAGAGTTGAGTGTAGACCACCCACCATACAGTTAATCGCGAAATCAAACCTATCTCGGATAGATGGCGGCCGATAAGGCACTGTTCAATCTACCATCGTTTAAACATTCAGACTAAATTTAGATAAGCAAACCGTCCCCTCCAGCTGTTCTCTGCCCGAGTTAATCCAAGGTGAGAACCACTACTTATTTCCGTTATTTGTATTTATGCGTTGTTGTCTGTTTCCGTCCGACCGACCGATATTTGTAATTATCTGATTGTGAGCGTACCGCTGACAATATGACTATCGATCAGTCAAAAATGCTCGAGGCGTTAACTGAATGCAGAATCGATCACAGATATATCACTCTTATAAAGAACATATACGCTGGAGCAACGTCATGTGTGAAACTGCACAAGTACACGAACAAGTTCCCAATCAGAAGGGGTGTGAGGCAAGGAGATACAATCTCTCCAAATTTATTTACCACCCTCTTAGAATATATGTTCAAGAAGATCGACTTCAACGATATGGGTATTAACATAGATGGTCGAAATTTAAATCATCTTCGATTCGCAGATGACATCGTTCTGATAAGCAATAGTTTAGACAAAGCAGCTACAATGCTTGATAGGTTGCACAAGGCTTCATTAGATGTAGGCCTTAAAATCAATGTTGCTAAAAATAAAATCATGACAAATCTTGTTCCCAACCAAAATATAGTTCTATGTGATTCTCAAATTACACAAGTTACATCTTACGTGTATCTCGGCCACGAACTACGAATAGATAGAGATAATCAAACTTGTGAAATTAAAAGAAGAATATCACTATCTTGGGCTGCCTTTGGGCGACTTGTAAATATTTAAAGAAAACTTTCCCCTTTGCCTCAAACGTAACGTGTTTGAAAGCTGTGTCCTGCCAGTTATGACCTATGGAGCCGAAACCCTGACTCTGGCTAAAAACTCCGTGAGAAAAATAAGAGTGGCTCAGAGAGCCATGGAACGTTCTATGATGGGAATATCATTAAGAGATAGGATTACGAACGAGTATATTAGGAGGTAAACGAAAGTTACAGACGCTGTTGAAAGGATAGCTTCCCTAAAGTGGAACTGGTCTGGACATGTGGCCCGTATGAGGGATGGAAGGTGTACTAAAATACTACTTTAGTGGAGACCACGACAAGATGCCACACTCAGTAGAGGACGACGTCCTACTAGATGGCGAGACGATCTGAAACGCTTCAAAAGGAATTGGATGCAGGAGGCACAAGGTAGAAAAGGATGGACAAAGTTACGGGAGGCCTATGTTCAGCAGTGGACAACTATGGCTGTGTGATGATGAGCGTACCGCCGACCGCCGCTATATGTAACTATTTGTTACCCGTTACGTGATCGTCCATAATGTGTGCTTGTCACCGCCGTTAATTTTAAGACCGCCGAAATCTTTGGTATATGTAACTGTGAACGTACCGCCGTTATCCGTCAACTGTAGTCGTCACCGCCGTTAATTCTAAGACCGCCGAATTCTTTGTTATAGGTAACTGTGAACGTACCGCCGTTATCCGTCAACTGTGATCGTCACCGCCGTTAATTTTAAGACCGCCGAATTCTTTGTTATATGTAACTGTGAACGTACCGCCCTTATCCGTCAACTGTGATCGTCACCGCCGTTAATTTTAAGACCGCCGAATTCTTTGTTATATGTATCTGTGGTCGTTCCGCCGTTATATGTTATGTAATTGTCCGTTACTGACCGATATATGTGAGTGATCTGTAGTGCCATCAAAATATCGGTCTCTCCGAACCGCTCTGAATTAATTTCTACCTCATCGTATTAGGGAAAAATTAATTCATCACAGTCTTCCGCTCGCTCTCTCGCTATCGCTCTCTCATAAAAAGCCGTATTACCGAATATTAGACACTGCACGTTTTCCTATCGTCACCGTATCTAACTATTTCTCTTTCATTGTGAAATTGTTAGGATAATTCTCCGTTTTCCAATTTTCAATGCTTAGAGGGTTTTTCATATTTCAGACCTTAATTTTATTGTTCGCAAAAGTATTGTAATTTTCCGTTTCCGCATTTTTCGTTTCGCCACATAATATTCAACCTTTCCGATTTCATTTAGAATAAAATTTTATTTCTCTCCAACTGTGATAATTATACATTCTCGCATTTGTGTTTCATTTTTGAAATACATAAATAATTTTAAATAAGTTTTTGCCCGATCTCCATTCGACGACCTAGCGCCAACAGGTGTTAGTCGTACGAATTGTTTTTCGCTGCCGTTTGGGAATAAAATAATTTAGGATTTTCTATTTTTGAGCGCGTGTTTCATTTCTACAGACAACCCTGATAATCCCCTGAGTTCGTAAATTACCCAGGCATATTCCCGAGGGAGAAAATCTGGCGCCCGAGCAAAACCGTAAACCGACTCTTAAAACCCTTTTCCGAACTCCCGAAATCCGTCCCAGCGCCAAATCTATGCCTATTAAGCCACATCATCCACTTCATAAGTCAGCATTTTCAATAGGCTCATATTTGATTGCTAATTTATTGCTAATTTATTACGCAAACCACGATTTTATTGCTCCACCCCTTAGCGAGGAAAAGGGGCTAATGTGACATAAGACTTAAGCCACATCATCCACCCCTGTATCTCCGGAACCGTAAGAGATATATACATAAACCAAGCGGCATATTTTATTGCTAATTTATTGCTGACAATCGCCACTAGTAGCGCAATCACAGACCCACCCCTTCAACCCTTAGCATTAAACTCACCCCCGGAATATCAGCAAAATTCTAACAAAAAATGTATGTCCGTTAAATGCAGCCTTGGATCTTTATTACTATTTAATGTCTTATCTTCCAAGGAAAGCGTGATTTTATTGCTCCATCCCTTAGCGAGAAAAAGGGGATAATCTTACCTAAGAAACAACCCCAACACCTGTATCTCCGAAACCGTAAGAGATATCTACATAAACCAATCGGCATATTTTATTGCTAATTTATTGCCGAAGATGGCGACTCGTAGCGCAATCGCATACCCACCCCTTCAACCCTTATCATTAAACTCACCCCTGGAATAAGAAAAAAATTGTAACAAAAAATGTATTTTCGGTAAATGCAGCCTGTGATCTTTATTATTATTTAATGTCCCATCTTCCAACGAAATCGTGATTTTATTGCTCCACCCCTTAGCGAGCAAAAGGGGATAATCTGACTTAAGAAACAACCCCAACACCTGTCTCCGGAACCGTAACAGATATATACATAAACCAAGCGGCGTATTTTAATGCTAATTAATTGCTGAAGACATGCGCAATCTCAGAACCACCCCTTCAACAGTTAGCATTAAACTCACCACCGAAATATCAGAAAAACAAATGAAAGTTGAGCAATCAAATAGTCATAAAGAGCCCAGGCTGTATTTAACGGACATATCTTTTTCTTCAATTTTTCTTCAGCAATTAATTAGCATTAAAATACGCCGCTTGGTTTATGTATATATCTGTTACGGTTCCGGAGACACAGGTGTTGGGGTTGTTTCTTAAGTCAGATTATCCCCTTTTGCTCGCTAAGGGGTGGAGCAATAAAATCACGATTTCGTTGGAAGATGGGACATTAAATAATAATAAAGATCACAGGCTGCATTTACCGAAAATACATTTTTTGTTACAATTTTTCTCTTATTCCAGGGGTGAGTTTAATGCTAAGGGTTGAAGGGGTGGGTATGCGATTGCGCTACGAGTCGCCACTTCGGCAATAAATTAGCAATAAAATATGCCGATTGGTTTATGTAGATATCTCTTACGGTTTCGGAGATACAGGTGTTGGGGTTGTTTCTTAGGTATGATTATCCCCTTTTTCTCGCTAAGGGGTGGAGCAATAAAATCACGCTTTCCTTGGAAGATAAGACATTAAATGGTAATAAAGATCCAAGGCTGCATTTAACGGACATACATTTTTTGTTAGAATTTTGCTGATATTCCGGGGGTGAGTTTAATGCTAAGGGTTGAAGGGGTGGGTCTGTGATTGCGCTACTAGTGGCGATTGTCAGCAATAAATTAGCAATAAAATATGCCGCTTGGTTTATGTATATATCTCTTACGGTTCCGGAGATACAGGGGTGGATGATGTGGCTTAAGTCTTATGTCACATTAGCCCCTTTTCCTCGCTAAGGGGTGGAGCAATAAAATCGTGGTTTGCGTAATAAATTAGCAATAAATTAGCAATAAAATATGAGCCTATTTAAAATGCTGACTTATGAAGTGGATGATGTGGCTTAATAGGCATGCCAAATCTCCCAAGTAACCGCAAAAAGCGGGTTACAATTGAATGTTTCTTTTACTATCGAAATATGACAAATCGCCATTATCAAACTTTTTCCTGAAACCGAAATGTAGTAGTTTTTCTCGAAATTTAAGGGAATGCTCAAAAATTTCTTAATGCAAATTTTATAGCTTTAAATATTTTACTATTTTATATTAATTTCAATCTATCGAGAATACAGGTTTTCAAGCTGTACATGAAAAACTTATCAAAACTGAAGTCACCTCTTCTGGATAGTATCGAAATAAAACAAAACTACAGAAAATTTGAGAATAACGCATTATTTGTTTTCCGTAAAACGAAATTTTTTACGTTTAGCTAAAACTTTATATCTGTGTATTTACAAAAGACACATAATCAAGGAACATTTGTAAAACGATATTTTGCCCGTTTTTTCGAATGTTTGGAAAATTAAACAAAATCTACAAAAATAGCCCCCTTATATATTTTCATTATTTGCTGTTTGGTCTTTATCTCAACATTTCGGGATGAGTAGGTCACTAATTTTCGTGATAAGCATTTTGAAAATGTTAAAACACCGGAAAATCTTGTCTCAAAATTAACTGTTGACGCTAGCGTCAACATTATTTAAGGGAATTTTAGGTGAAGAAATAATAATTTATTGAAAACTAATTTAGTGGACTTTTTACGTAATTTAATCATTGAAATTAACACGCGTTGTTTTACAAACGGAAAATAGCATTGAATCTAACGTGTATGGGTGAACGAAATTGTTGGTGTAAGCACAAGAAGGAGTCGTCGTAACGTGAGGATGACGCGCTCCGGTTAAAGTCAGTTTGGCAAAGCTAGGTCGTTGTAGAAAAACAAACAGATGTACCATTGATCTAATGTAATTCAATGTTTATAAAAGATCCCGAAAGTTGACAATAAATTAGTATACCTAGTATGCTCAAAACGACAGTGTGTTGTGGTCTTGCCCAACTTCACCCCAACCTACAAGCTCTCACGTCACGCTCTGAGAATTTTACAAGATCTTCAAGATACGACAACTTCTAACCTCAAGAACTTCAACCCCGGAGAGCACGGTACGCCCTTTCTCCAGACTTCGAGGACTTCAACCACAGATCTGCACGTTACGCCCTCAGATCCCATCGGACAGCACGTTACGCCCGCTCTCCAACCTTCGAGAACTCCAAGAGATCACGTCACGCCCTGATCTCCAACCCTACGAGACCGTCTTCAGCCCTACAACCTGGAGACAAGATTCATCTCCGCAGCCACCCACGAGCTACGAGAGAGATCTATACAGTCCACTCTACAGTAAAATCACTAGATATATAAAGTAGCGCAATTGAGCGGCCATATTGTGTCTCAAATCAGTAATGCCAAAGTAAAAAGTCTTTTGTTAGTTTTGTTCCAACCGTATGAAGTAAAGGTATTATGTTCCTTGTTTCGTCTGTCAACTTTATTTGAATTTTGTATAGGTTATGCATTTTTAATTGTAATGAGTAAAGAATATTGGTTATCGCGGAATGTTGGTGATAGTTGATTCCTCGACTACCAATTAATATTGAGGCGTTGTTGATTGAAAGCCGAATAGCCGAGCTTCCACTGTAGACTGTAGACACATTATATGGCTGGCGGTGTCCGTTCCTCTTTCAAAGAGGAGCCGTTTTGAGCCCCTTTCTGTTTAATGAAGGATGTCCATTACTATATGGACTATATGTACACTACATATATCTAGTGACTTTAGTCTCAACAACTGACAGCAGACAGCAGTTTCCAGAAATTAAACAAATTTGACAGAATCCACCATATTGTGTCCCAAATACGCGTCTCTCTCTCTAACTCATTGGTGCAATGAATTGCGCTACTTTCAATGTCTAGTGACTTTACTCTACAGAGATCACTTCACACTTCGTTCATTAACTAAAATTTAAAACAAATTAGTTCTTAATTTTCTTCATATAGCAAAATTTAATACAGCCAAAAGCTCTGTGATGATAACTTGAAGTGTTATCATGAAAATCACTCAACAAAATCACGGCACTGTCCAGAAACAGCGAGAAAGTTTCAAAAATATCAATAACCTCAACAAAATATAGAAACTTTTTACATTACTGATAAGCACCTTAAATGATACGATTTACACTTGGGTGCTTCCATTTTGTGATTCCCCAAATAAAAAAACTTCGTAAATGATCCGTATCAGTTTATTCATCAATTCTTACCTTCAGACAGTTATTGAATTTTCACCTGATCGTATATTTCCAAGCGCTTCTACATTTTCCATCACATGCGAATATGCCTAGACTTTAATTTGAAGCGCGAAAAATGAAATATGACTTGTATATCCCGGAAAATTTATTTGCCTAAATCATCATCTGTTACTGAGAAGTTGGGAAATTTGTGAGATTTTATTCATATCGACCGGGCTCTGGACTGTTCGTGAATGTGGCCGATTTTTAGTAACCATTACTGGGATTTATGTAAGTTGCTGTCAGTGCGTGAAATGTTACATATTGTATACTGTGCGTATTTACGCATGTAGGTACGAGGTTTATAGAAATTTTAATCAACTAAGAAGTTTTCGCTGGAATTCACGAACATTGTTGGAATTCTACTTCCAAATTATAAGCAGTAAAGATGAAATATTTTCATAATATTTTACACTTTGTGCAGGTATATTTCAAACTTAATAAATAGTAATAAATTTACAATTTTCTGGATCATCAAAATCTGTAATTAAAACGTCCATAAATCGCCCTACGTTATCTTTAATTATTTGTGCTGTGTGGCTGTATGGCCTAAATTTCGTCGGTTAAATCAAAATGTGCAGAAATATGTGTCTATACACATATCCAGACGTTCCTAAAATTTCTTTCAGCCTCCACACTTTAAAATTTATGAGCTATGTCAAGCATTTCACACTATTTAGCATCTCACACACTACGGATAAGCCATCCCTAATTTTGACTAATTTTGAAATAAGATTGCCACGTTGAACAGTAATTAAGGAAAACTGCACCTTTAAACTTGATGATTGCCAGATTGCCTATTAGTGAAAGTGAATATTTAAATTTCGGAATGTGAAACCGTGATAGAAAATAATTTAGAGAAAACTTGAAGAGACTTGAAAACTTAGAGAAATGACTGTAATTGTTTATTAAGTGAACGTCATTTTTCGCAAATTCTTTAAAAATGATTAAATTCTCTACATCCTGTAACGACTAAAGTTTCGAAGAGATAATAGTAATTTATTATGCAACCAGATAAAATGAACGTTTAATGTGAGATAGGCGCAGCCGCAAGCGCGTTAATATCGCGAGTTAAACGTTCATTGTATCCGCGAGTGTATTACAACGTCTTATTCAATTTTGCCATATATAAACTGACGTTTAGAGGAGTAAGTCTGATTTTGAAGAGAAAATTTGACAAGATGACAACTTCAGTGCCGCAACTTTGACAGCGACGAAAACAATTCTAAACATATAAAACGTCACTTTATATGGCAAAATTGAATAAAAAACTATTAATCCGCTGCCTAAATAAACAGAATAGACAATTACTTTATAGGTTCGATTTGACGTCAATAAACGTCAGTTTATATGGCAAAATTGAATAAAATATGTTTCGCATTAGATTTAGCAAATACGTCCAGTATATTATTGGGTGCATATGGTAGAAAAAATTTCTTTAGAATATTATAAGTACGTGATAGAGTGTAATATAACTAGTATAACTTGTAAGACTTGTATAATAGGTAAATGAATTGAAGATTACATTAAAATAATTGAATATTATATAGTCTATAGAAGAATCGATCTGTTTTATTTTAATGAATGAAATTTAGCAATATAAGTTATATTTAAATTCGTGAGTGTGGAAGTGTATATTGTTCACTTGTGAATCCAAGAGACGTTTTATTGTACGAAATCTCCACATGAGCTGCATCATTGTCTCATTTTAGTCCAATTGAAAAAATTAATAGAGGGAGCATCTTATAGGACTAATTCCCAACCCGTTCAGAAGGAGCACAAATTATTGAACATTGCACTCATTAACCTTGCGAGCCTTGTTTTCAAATATGAATAAGATTTTTAATGTAATGGATATAAAACCCGTGAAATGTGAGAAGGCCACACGGTTCACCATCTAAAAACAGTTTTCAGAAAAGGCACAAAGAAGTAGTGGCTACTCAGTAGAGCCGCAATTGGCCGAAATCTGAGTTGAGGGTGAAAAACATGGGATTGGCAATATGCCTCGGTTGTTTTCATTCGTAGCAATAAAATCATCTAAGGTGGAAAAGCAGTTCTAGTCGAGTAAGGTTTTCTCAAGGTAGAGACTCGCGAATTGTGATTCGTAAGTCGCAGCACCGACCCCTTCCTAAGTCTATTTAATATCTAATGTTTATCTATACTTAAAACACTTGGTTTCTTCTGTGTTATTAATGACTAGATTTGTTACAAGTTTACGTCTTGCAAATACTTAAGAACAAGTTTTCCACTTAGAACTTTCCTTTAAAATCAACAATTTACTCTGGTGAAAATGTATATTAAATTATCCTCAGCTAAGAAACTGTTTGTTTACTTTACTTTCGTTAAAATATTGCTTATATATCTATCGTATTAAATACATAAAAGTACATAAAATACCGCGTAATTTATAATTAACTCCAGAATTAACGATAACGATCTTGTAGAACACAACCCACTTTGGGCTTGTTGCCCATGCTTTCCGCATATGAACATTAGTGTTCTCCTGAGTATTAAATTATTAATATGTCTACATCTGTCTATTTACAAAATAATATATAGCGCAAATAACAGCACATTCCAAGCATTTTTACATTTTTGCATAAATTCTGTTGACGTATTCTCCCTTACGATTTGCGTGTACATTGCATTCGGTGCTTCTATTGTACGTAAATCTTCAATAATATTGACTGTTGATTGTAGTGGCAACATCTATTTGTATGCTTTCAACGTGACCACTGTTTGTTTATATTGCACGTGTGTATTAGTTTTGTGAAATAATTTAGATGATTCACAAAAGACGATGGATAAATAGGTGCTTTATTTGCAAAGTTTAAAGAAAAGGCGTTTGGATTATTCTTTCTTGGCTAACTTATAAAATTAATAAGGAAGTTATAAAAGTTATATCGTCTCAGTGACATTTTATGATTTCTTATATTTGGCGTCCAGCAAATCGATTTAAAGAAATCTTTGGATTTCTAATTAGAGAATGTAGGCTTTCACGGCCGAAATAGAAAAACTTTGGATTTCTGTTTCAAGATTTAATAAAATTATTAAAATAAAAAAAAATACCTATATCTCTTTTAAGCAAGAAATCAAGGCGAAAAAAAAACGAAAAAAATCCATTGGAGCAAATAAAATTGTAGCAAATAAACTGAAAATAGATGAGTTATGTTAATTTTAGTGTGTTTAAGAAATACAAGGGGATTTCCAAAATAATATTCTAAACGTGGACATATCTTAGAAATCTTCCTCTACCACAACAGGTGGATTAATCAATTTGAATATCTAATAATTTTGACAACTTTCATTAAATATGTAGCTACTTTGAATCTCTCATGTGGGTTAACTTCCTTCACTGTAATATTAGGGTTAATTTATAAATTGTAGAATAACAACAAATTTTTTATACTTTCTAGAGTTTCATTCTTTACAAGAACACAATATATTATAGTTTTCTACAATAGACTCTACTATAAACTCATTTACCTAAAAATTCTATACCTGAATTTGTTATGAAGTTATCTATTCGATGAGGTACAACACGAAGGTAAGTGGTGTTTAGCTGTGAAGGGATGAGTGATACGCATCTCAACGATACGTTAAAAGATATCCAACTTTTGATCAAAATTGGTATGTTTATGATTTACTGTTTTATTTTCGGGGATATTCAGGGAAAGTCCTTTTTAAAAAACCAGAGTGTATTACATAATTTTACATTATACAGGTACAGGTAATACAGGTAACAATTTTCGACAATTGTTATTACACAGTATGAAAAACTCGTCATATCGAAGTTAGAGCAGGGTATTAATCACGTGAGAAATGATACGTTGGCCCGGGGACTGACATTTATGAAATGTGCAATATACGCTCTGTTTTGCTACAAAACCGAAGAAATGCATACGGGTTCCTCAATATACCACTCAGGAATTTTATACTCGATTTAAATTAGCTGAAATGAAATGTAAATATGGGGATTCATCTGGCAATTCAAAACCAATCCACCTTGGGAAAACCTACAGAGTTTAGATTTGTTAGTTTCAGCACATTGACGTGAAAGCATATCGAAGTTGGATTTATATATATTATGGCATCACCAACCATCGGAGCCGTTTAAGTGAAACCAAATTTCCCGTTCAAAAATTCGATCATTACAAGACAGCACGCACAACCCACGACCTCCTATTTCGACCCTCAACTATTACCAATTATTTTCACATTTTACTACCATTATGAACTTCGTACAACGGCATTTTCCGATAAAACTTCACAGGACGAAAGGATCCCTTACCCCTACATCCGCCCTCCCATTGACATATGAACTCCCAAACTTTTAAACTCGCAATCGGGCTACGGCACGCGAGCTCTCCACTCGGTGAAACTCCAGCCAATAGCTCGAAAACAATCCCCGAAAAATCGCTCGAAATTCGCTGAAAGCCACTCGAAATTGAAATTCTTCGAAAGTTGTTCTTCACAGCCAATTAAACTTATTTGACTAGAAAGGAGAAAGAGGTATAGAGGGAGATAGAGAGTGAGGGAGAGGGAGAGCTTGGGAGAAAGCAACGGGGGAAAGGAGGCGAGGAGTCCGGCGTTGGCAGGAGGAGCACATATTGTTACTCAATTAGACTTCTCGAAAACACGTTCGGAACTATTGCGACTTCACAAACAATTCGACTATTCATTTGATAGTTTGTTGAGTTCGCCGGGAGAAGTTTGATTAGCTTTATTGTTTCGATCTAGTCTGGCAACTGTTTCCTGTGCGGAGGGCGGCTACTAATGGCGTCCGGTCGCTAACTGTTTTCAAAACTATGGAAAATTTCTGCGGGGACGTGATCCAATAAACGGCGTTAATAAATCACGATCGGTCCCCAAATGACGAGAATTTAATCGGTTGGGGTGCGACACCAGAAACTATCCACTTGAGAAGCAGCAATTGGATGATACAGGAACTGGACAAACGTGGACAAAAAACCTCACTAAGAATAAACGAAGATCTCGAGGGCACTTTTGTTCCCTTGAGGGAGCAGAAGCCTGACTTATCTTCAGTATTGAAATTCAAGGAAATACACCTGTAAAGGAGTTTTGTCTTCGTTAGCGGCGAAACCAGGAGTTTGAGAAACAGTTACATGTCAAAATTATTTCTTTTCGTTAAGCCCCGGGTATCGGTTATACCGTTTCAAGTTCCTCTGGCGTTAAATTTGTATGATTTATTCCACAGACGATTGAGGTAACTATATCCGGCGCTCTCATAACAAAGAATTCATTATTTACATATCAACATAATTGATGGGCGCGTTGCAAAGGGGGAATTAAATTTGGTCATTGTTGACAAATTGCGATAGACAACAGAACAGTTGCCCATAGGCCCATCAATAATAAAGGTCAAACGGAAGCTAATTGAAATACAAATAGATTAGATTCTATCTTGTTCAAAACAACAAAAGTTTTGCCAAACGCATCTTATTCTACTCTGTAGTGACCTATTCAACTTCTTTGTCATTTCTTGGTATACTTTAATCAAGAAGTCCTTTTTTAAAATTAACTATATTAAAAAATAAATGTGGCCGCCAAGAGGACCATCATCTATAAAATGTTCAAAAAAGTTGAATATATTGTCACACGCCTGAGGACCTAGGGTCCAAAGGGAGTGCTCTGGTTGGGGGTGTAGCTAGGTAGAAGCTAGAAAGAAAGCATGGTAACACATAACAATATTTATTTGGACACTAAATATAGGGGAGAGAACATCGTACAAAATTAAGGCAAATGAGCAAATGATAAATAAATGAGAAAAAAGGTCAAAAGGGAGGTGGTTGCTTACTTTAGAGTGACGAAGGGCAACAGGTGCGAGGCTTCTCCAATTAGCGGCATCCCGAAAAGGACGGGCTCTCAGACGGGCAGCGTGACGTGATACTAGGTGACAGACTGACTCCCTGATCGTTATGATCGAGCTGTATAAATACAATCGGGATGTTTACGAACGTGATGTCGTACCTGTCCGAGAGTCGTATCGTCCTTCGGTTTAAGGTCGCCTCGGTGCTGAATAAGCTTAAACGGAGACCTATTTTCGCTAATTGGGGCCGCATCGCGACAATATCACAAGTGAACATACATGAAATAAATCCTTAAAGTATCTAAATCTAACTAATCTAAAGTATTTGTCACACATTTTACATATTATAAACTATATTATATCATATATTATTTACATTGTATATGAAGGGAAGGAGGAGAACAGCAAACCCTACTAAAGTCGGGAAACATGTATTACCACAAATGTGAGAAAGACAGCTCTGTGGGAGGGGTAGGACTCTTCATACATAAGCGTCATGTCCAGAATATACTCCAAATTAGCAGCATAAGTTCCAGAGTCTGCTATGTGGTACTAAAACTAAATGATCGATGTAGTATCAAGATTATACAAACCTATGCACCCACATCCACACACTCAGACGAGGAGGTTGAGGGCTTCTACGAGGATGTAACTAAGGCAATGTCAAACTCCCCAACATATTTCACTATACTAGCCGGTGACTTCAATGCCAAACTTGGTAAGAAGCAAGATGAAACAGAAACGTTCTTGGGGTGCCATTGGATTGGAGAGAGAAATGAAAGAGGAAGCCTCCTGTTACAGTTCTTGCTACACCATCAACTAACAGCAATGAATACATTCTTCAAAATAGCAGAACATCGTAAGTGGACATGGAGCAGCCCAGATGGAAAGACGAAAAACGAAATCGACTTTATTATTACAGATAAAGAACCAATAATTACTGATGTAACTGTATTAAATAAATTATCAGTAGGGAGCGATCATAGAATGGTAAGAGCAACAGTGTCACTGAATCTAAGAAAGGAGCGAATGAAGCTGATTAACAAACAAAATAATAAAAAGTGGACGAATGCAGATGACGTCGAAGAGTATTAGAAGACAATAGAAGAGAATCTTGAAAACCCGGATGAAATGAGCATAGAAAAATTAAACGACAACATAGTCAAATCAATCAATGAAGCTCAGAAAAAACATTGCCCGAAATCAGTGAACAACGAAGGGAAGTTAACGACATATACTAAACATTTAATGAAACAAAGAAGAGAACTACTAGGGAAACATTCACAATATAGAGACCAAATAAGACAACTAAACAAAGATATAACAAGAGCTGTAAGAACCGATGTCACAAAATACAACAACAAATGGATAACCAAAACCATAGAAGAAAATAAAAATATGAAAATACTTCAAAACAAAATGAGCTTGGGAAAACAGGAATAGTTAAATTCAAAAATGAAAGAGGGGAAGTAACAAAAAACAGAAAGGAGATAATCACAATGGTCGAAAATTTCTATACCAGCTTATATAGTGACCAACACCAAGCCGGAATATTGGAAAATGCATCTCCTCTACCTCATATAATAAACCAAGGTTCAGAAATAACTGAAAATGAAGTTCTAAGATCGCTTACCGAAATGAAGAACAATAAAGCACCAGGTGAAGACGGCATTGTTGCAGAAGCTATACAAATGGGAGGAAAAGAACTACTTAAGTCCATAACTAAACTTTTTAACAAATGCCTAGGTGAAGCAACAACCCCAGAGAAGTGGAATAACGCTATCATTGTTATTATACACAAGAAGGGTATCACCGACCTACAAAATTACAGACCAATCAGTCTACTTACACATCTGTATAAGCTTTTCACTAAAATCATAACAGCGAGACTTACGAATAAACTGGACTTATATCAGCCAAAAGAACAGGCGGGCTTTAGAGCTCGATATGGAACAAATGACCACTTACAGGTTATAAAGTCACTGATAGAGAAATGTGTGGAATACAATAAACCTCTATTCCTCACGTTTGTAGACTATGAAAAAGCGTTCGATTCCATAAATCACTACGAAATGCTTAAAGCCCTTGCTGACTGTCGTATAGATCATCGATATCTCTCCTTACTACGACATATCTACGAACACGCAACAGCAACAGTGAGACTTCACGAAGAGACAAACCAGTTTAAAATCGAAAGGGGTGTCCGCCAGGGTGATACAATATCTCCCAAGCTCTTTACAACGTTAATAGAATATATGTTTAAAAAGCCCGACATGGGAAATAGACGCATACGTGTGGACGGGGAACGGCTAAACCACCTGCGTTTCGCTGACGATACTGTACTAATCACAGACCACCTACATGAGGCATCCGAAATGCTCTCAGAGTTGTCAACCGTCTCCCAACAAGTTGGATTAAAGATCAATACCGCTAAAACAGAATTTATGACAAACTTAGTCCCCAGCTGCAACCTAAAACTAGGGGGAAGAGAAATCCAATTTGTAATCTCCTATAAATATCTAGGGCACGAAATACAAATCGGAAGAGACAACCAGACCTGTGAACTAAGCAGACGAATAGGATTAACCTGGGCTGCCTTCGGAAAATTAAAACACGTTTTCAAGTCTGATATTCCAGTAAGTCTTAAACGCAAAGTTTATGATCAGTGTGTCCTTCCGGTACTGACATATGGCTCCGAGACACTAATACTTCCCCAAAGGACTGCCAACAGAATAAAAGTGACCCAACGAGCCATGGAAAGGTCTATGCTGGGAATAAGCCTGAGAGATCGGATTTCAAATGAGGAGATACGAAGAAGAAGTAAAGTCGCAGATGCTGTGGATAGAGTAACACGCTTAAAATGGAACTGGGCAGGCCATGTCGCAAGGATGTCAGACAACAGATGGACAAAAAGGATATTGGAGTGGCGCCCTAGAGACGAAGCATTCAGAAGCAGAGGCAGACCGCCAACCAGATGGACAGACGACATAAAAAGGATCTCCCCAAATTGGATTCAGGATGCCCAAAACCGTACAAATTGGAAAAGGTTAAGAGAGGCCTATGTCCAGCAGTGGACGAGATGAGGCTGTGAAAGAAGAAGATATGAAGGGAAACATTGACGTTCTTTTTAATTAAGCTGCCCTTATCGACCTAAGCTGAGACGCCTCCAAATCAATCGCCTTTTTCTAATTAAAGCATTATTACAACTTAATTTATAAATTTAACCTTTTTCAGACATGACTAAAACTAACGTTTTCAAAATTTTAGAAGTTGATTTGTTTTTCGTTATGAGTAGAATAAGTAAATTGTTTATTTGAATATTTGGAGATGTAAATATTCGTGTTATTAATTATTAAAAGAAGTCTAATTGAATAATTTTGTAATTATCCAAATTTATTTTAATAAACTTAAATCAAAGTTATTCTTCAAGGGTACTTTATGAAAACATTTTAAGTTTATAATATCATAAGCTACAAGTAAATTATTTAACTGAATTTTATTAAAATAAAGTTTAATGTCATTTTACCTGCTTCCATTAAAATATGAATTTACATACCATGCGAATATAGTGTTTATTATGAATTTCGTCAGATAATTTGTGGTTTGTTAACTTAAAATATTTAAATAACACATTATTAGAATCATTATAAATTGTCTTTTAAGGGAATAAAATACATACTTTGAAGATCTATATATTTAAATTATTTTCTAAAAACTTAAATAATTACTTAACTCAATCACTTATGTTTTGTACAATAAATTATTTATTTGAAATTCATTATTTCTTATTTTACTAAACTTAAGTATTGATTAAGATAATAAATAGATTATAAGTCCCTGTTACGGTCACATTAACATATTTTGTAGAAAATAAACTCTTTTTACTACTTGTAAGTTGAAAATTTTATGTTTATGATATTATTCTAATATATGACTGCCTCTACTTAACTCAAAATCAGTTTCTAAATGCTTAAAGTTTTATTTCTTTCCCGAAAAAGGAGGATTGAGAAACAAAATTTCAGATAAACACATAAGGATCGATCACAAATACTTAACAAAACTTATACACAAATTTCAACAAATGCAATCGAGAAAAGTGGCAAATTAGAACAACAAAATAACAGAGGAATGGAATGGCTATGATTGAGATCTTATATCATTTAAATGTGGATCCAATCAGTTCTTCGCCTCAGTTTCTGCGGCCAGTAGACTATTCTATTCACTGGTGCGCAAAGTACCAAATATAATGATTATAAAGGGAGATTATATTTTGTGATATTATGACAGACATGATAAAGGCGAATAAAAATCTGTTGATGAACATTTCTTTCAGTGAGCAATGAAGGATTTTTAATGTCTCACTTGTTACACAAAATGTAGGGCCGTATCGGCCATTGAATCACCATTGAAATGATGGGAATCCTCACTTATTTTTCGAGAAGGACATATCCAACATCTTCAAAAGTTAACTATTTGCACAGGTATTTTAGAAGATGCGGTGGTCGGACCAATATTCCTTGATGAAACATTACATAGCAATATCTAGTTATAGTTACTGCGGAATATCATTGATTCTTTATTTGAAGCAGAAGTTGAAAATCAGAGTGACATCCATGGAAACACGATGCTTAATGAATACGATCTCACAATTATATGTACCAATTTGTTATTAAATGTAAATTACCGTTTATAAATGCAAATATTTACCAAACATTTAACTTAACAAACCACATGATGAAACCGGAAAAATGAGAAAAATATATAGAAATATACCAATTACGTCAATAAAACCAACATAGTAAAATTTGAATTGACGCTTAACCACCTAAAAATATGGTTAAGTACAAGATTTCTTTTCGTCATAATTAATTTTAATGAGGTACATTATCCATCACTTTTAAAGTAATTTGCGACAACTTTAAGTGGATAAATGCAATGGTTAGCTCTCTAAAAAGTCCATTTTCGAGATTTCTTCAATGCAGAATGGGATAAGCTGCTCATAATGAAGGCATACACGAAGTTACAACCGGATATTAACGATTTATAAATGATGCGCGGGCGCGAGAACTATGTAGTCCGTGCTGTCATTGCAGATGTAGATGTATTTCCATAAATATAGTAACCATTTTTAAAAGTTACATTTCCGAACAAACAGAAACTTTTAATAGATGTACGTATTATTTGTCACAATTGTAAGCGTATATATCTAGTGTTCCATTGTTAGCGCCGTTATCCTAGCAACCACGCTGAGAAAAAGATGAACGCACGGACGATGTGTCAGTCGGTGTGGTTCGCTTGACAGCGCCGAGAGCGAACGTATGTAAATCAACAGTACGAATAAACGGTTATGAAGTGAAGTAAGCCATCAATCCACCCCGAAGTAACCTTACAGATTTCAGAAGTGGGATTCTTATCCGGGTTAATAAGAAGTGAAAATTATTAACCGAAGTTAAAACGACGAAAATGAGAGGTGTCGAGAGAAGTGTCGAAAGTCACGGGCAATTTCGAGAGTCACGGCTGTGTACAAATAAGTGGCTTGAATGAACGGCTGAGTGCAAATAAGTGATTTGAACGGACGGCTGTGTGCAAATAAGTGGCTTGAACGGACGGCTGTGGAAAGACAAGTGACGGGCTTCGTGTGTGGTGACAGCGAACCGAGCGGAGAAATGGAGGCAGAACAGAACGATCCAAACACCTTTAATTTAGCGGTACTGAAGGGGTTCGCAAGAATAGCCGGGGTGAGTGTGTCCGGAACGAAGGCGGAAATAATTGCGCGGCTGAACCAAGCTGACTCGACGAGAGAATGGATGAGGACGACTAGGGAAGGAGGTGAAAGCGACGACGCATCAGAAGAGGAGGTCAATGAAGAAAACATTTTGTATTGTATACTTTTTAGTTTTGTTGTAAATGATGTAGAGCCGTTAGGCCGGGGCGGCCTATTGTCAGGATTGGCCGAACTGTAAGCGTATATATCTAGTGTTCCATTGTTAGCGCCGTTGTCCTAGCAACCACGCTGAGAAAAAGATGAACGCACGCACGATGTGTCAGTCGGTCTGGTTCGCTTGACTTATGAAGTGAAGTAAGCCATCAATCCACCCCTAAGCAACCTTACACAATGTTGTGATTTGATCAATGCTCTCTCCGCAAGATATTATGAATGACGTCTAACAGTGAGTGAGCTATCGTCGAATAATTCGTCAGCACCCAAACTCCGCACTTCCCTCGGACCCCCCCTGCAGCAGCATTATCGCGACCGGAATAAAGTAAATCTCCGGGACGGTTCCCTTCCAGTCCCGATCGCGACTGTCACTCCTCGCTTCAAGTCTTCCGAGGCGTTTATTAGATTCTGGGACGTAATCGCTCCGCAAACTTCCCGGATAGTTCCTGTAAGTTTCGCGATTAAGTACGTGAAAGAATCCTGCGTACTCAGCCCTGGAAAATTCGCGAGCGCCCGCGACGAATTTCCCGACGAGCGAATTTATTTTTGGAGTGTCGAGAGGGCGATCGTGATCGGTTTGTTGAAGACGCTATGTAGAAGAAGGAACTTTTTTTAAAACAAGGATAGTACATGTGGATGGGTTAGTTTATTTTATTCATTGAGTCATAGTTTTGTTTAAGATGTTTTCCCCCGACAAACTCCCATTTGTGAGGATGCACTTCTTCGAAAGAAGTACAGTTTTGGAATAAGATTATATTCGTTATTACAAATTTTCACTTAAACCACAATATGAAATGGAAAAAAATATGGAGATAATTTTTAAAGTTAAATGTATACATACGCGAGGTTAATATGGTTAAGATTGTTTCTCGCTTCTCAACTTTGATTTTTGCGGTTTGTCCAATTCCTACTTAGCAGACCTCTTGCCTTCATGGCTTCCACTATATATTTTTTTCATTCTCTAGGTGGTCTTCTTCGGTTTATAAGTTCAGTGCAATCCATTTCCATCTTCCTTTGGCCACCTAGTCTCTTTCATTCTTTGGAGGTGTCGGTACCATCTAAGTCTTTCTGTGTCTATAGTGTCTAGGATATTATATTCGACACACACACCATCTGTTTTATGACTCAATTCCTTATACGATCTAATCTGGAGATGCGGAAGCTCCTCCTCCAAAAATCTAACTCCAAGGCCATCAACCTATCACCATCCATCTTGCTCAGTTCCCATGCTTCAGCTCCGTACTACTATTGACCTGTATATAGTGATTTCTGCCTTCTTTATTATCGCTAGGTTCCAAAGTAGTGAGTTGAGTTGGTCGATCACTCTTCTTTCTTGGTCTATTTTATTATAGATGTCTGCGGCACTCTTTCTATTCGAAGGTATGATAACTTCGAAGTAATTAAATGAAGAACAATTTTTGAATTCATCATTCCCCACGTCTAAATCCTCTTGACCATTTCCCCCACAATTATATATTCGGTCTCTGTTGCATTATAATGAGACCCCAGTTTTCATAGCTCTCCTGTAGCTTGCGGAACACGTAATTTGCTTCGTCGTCGTCCTCAGCTACAATAACTTGGTCATCCATCAAAATGTGTAGAGGGTATCGTCATTTAAACGTGACCCCATTATACAGGATTTCTGCTTCCAAGATTTCAAAGCTTCTCCGATATAACTTATAAGCAACAGGGGAGGTTGAGAAAAGCCTTGTTTTAGACTTTTGATCACTTTAAAATCCTGACACAGACGTGTGCCTATTTTTGCTGCACTTTTTTTTCGAATATAATATTCCAACAGCGTTAATGGAGGCTTCATCGATACCATTGTTTTTATACAATACCACAACTTACTTAATGGTACTGTGACGTATGCCTTTTGCAAATCGACAAATATCAAATGAAAAGCACTTCCTCTTGCTTATCATTTCTCTATCAAATTCCCCAACACAAAAATACCATCAATACACGATCTTCTTGCTCCGAACCTATTGTGCTCTTCTGAATCCGTAAACTGCTCCTCAATTCTACGATTTAACACCATGCTATATAGACTTACCACTGAATACATTACGCTTTTGCCCGGATAATTACTGCAGTCTCGCCTATTCTCTTGTTTAAAGATTGATGTAATTATAGTCTTTCTCTATTCGTTTAATGGTTCTTCGCCTAATCTTCTTCTTCTTCTTCACAAACCGTAATACCTCCACTGCTGGAGGTAGGTCTAAGTTTTTTTCCAGATCCTGTGCTTTTTGTGTCCAGTTTCTTCCTGCTGTGGTTTTAATATCGTCAACCCATCTCTTCATTGGCCTACCCAATTTTCGTTTGTTTTCCCAGGGCCTCCATTTCAATACTCTAGATGTCCATCTACTGCTATCCATCTTGGCCACGTGTCCTGCCCACTGCCACTTCAATCTGGCTATTCTCTCGGTTATACATGTTATTGTGGTTGTTCCTCTGATCTCTCCGTTCCTTATATGATCTCTCAAACTGACACCCAGCATTTGTCTCTCCATAGCTCGTTGAGCGCATTGTAGGCGATGTAAACTGTTTTTTGTGAGGCTCATTGTTTCCAACCCGTAAGTATTTACTGGAAGTATGCAGGTATCATACACTTTCCATTTTAGGTTCATGGGGACATCTCTGTTCTTAAGTATAAATCCTAGTTTTTTGAATGCAGTCCAGCTCTGACCTATTCGTCGCGGTATTTCTGCTTTTTGATTTCTCTATCAATTCTGAGTTTGTGCCCTAGGTATATATATTCGTCTACACTTCGCCTAATAGTAGTTTGAAATTAGAGTAAGTTACAATAGATATTAGAAAATTCAACAGAACTTTTTCGTCATTGTTGACGATAGTGTCAAAACTATTTAGGGAAATCTATAGGTTAAGAAATTGTAATTTATTGCGAACTAATTAAGGGAATCTTTTACATCATTTAATGGAACGAAGCATATCACTGACCCAACTTAATAATGTCAATAATAATGTCAATATATATAACTAAGTTGAGGACTGCTGATATCAGCATTACATATTTTTACGTGATCGCAAACCCGCTCCGGTAAGGTCCGTGAAATAATTCTCAGACTTTGCAACATATCATTAAAACAAAAATTAACTACGTTATCAAATAATTTGAAACAAAGGGTAATGTACTGTTTATGTAAGCTAAAATGAATTTGTATAAATATGCCGACATTTTGGCAATAAAATTAGTATACCTACTTAATATGCTGAATAATCGAAGGTGTGTACTTTGGTATTGATCAAGTTCCCTCTAATCTTAAACCGATTTGTGAGACTGCATTTCGAGAGGTCTTGCTTACACTAACTTCAAGTTCTCAAGATATGCCCTGAGAGTTTACACCGGACGTTACGTCATGCCCTGCCTCCAACTGAAAAAACTTCAAGCTAGACGAACTTTAAGTAGGATCTGCACGTTACGCCCTCAGATCCACTCCGGAGATTACGTCACGCCTTGTCTCCAGCCTACAAGTAACACAAGTAGGATCTGCACGATGCCCCTTAATAGCTACGCCGGAGAGTACGTCACACCTCGTCTCGACTCCACCAGAACTTGAACCAAGACCTTCACGATACACACTCAGATCCACTCCGAAAATTACACCACGTCCTGTCTTCAGTTTAAGTAAACGCCAGATCTACGCCGGAGATTACGTCACGCCTGGTCTCCATTGTACTAGGCCGTCTACAGCCTTACAACCTGTCGACAAAATTCAATGCTGTAGCGAATTAGCGAGATACGCGATACTAGTTACAGTCCATTTACACAAAGATCATTACAGCCTTCGTTGTCATAATCATTGTTAATAATAATTTTCGAAATCAAAATCAAAATTCAGTGTAAAACATTGCATAATAGAAAACAAGTTGAAATGCAGTGAAATTAGTACGTAGCAAGAGCTCCCGCAACAGCCTGACGACTCCATGGTATGAATTTCTTTAATTTCATTTGGGTATTGAGGAGGACGTTTTTTTCATAATGAACTTGTAATATTTCTATATTTCGAATTTAACGCAGAGTTCTTAAATTATATATTATTTCCCCGTTGATACATTTAAACACGCTTCAGACAGTTATTGCACTAAAAAAATAAGTCCTCCTCCTCCTCCTCTTCCCAATCTGACGACGTGCCTCTCCCCCATCTTCCTGTCTTCGGATATCGAATTTTAATTTTCTCCACCTTCAACCGGTTTTAAATCCATCGAAGATTGCAGCCAATTGAGAGGGCTTCCAGCCCCTGAAGGCGATATGTGCGACACGCCCTTCTTAATGAAATATCCACGTGGCTGCGGGTTTTAGGAAATTAGACGCGTAACAAGTCTGAGGCGACGCCCAATCGAACCAGCCGTCGTTCGAAAATCGAGTTTGTGGCCATGGCTGCAGACGAAAGGATGGGAAATAAGTCGTCGGCATTTGTTTTTTACTTTGGCGTGTCGATCCGTGTCGAATTCGCCACTTCCATAGGAGATTGCGGGCGGTTGTTCCATTTCCTGATTAAGCTTCAAAATGTCTATGCGTGAAAAACGAGATTTGTGCCTTCCGGGAGAAAAATTGAAGCGGTTAGGTCGAAAGGTGTATTCGTCTGTCAGACGAAACGAGAGATCTTTTCACGTTTCCTTTATGATTAACACAAAATTTTTAGTTGCTCTGGATACCGCAAATTGTTAGAAACAAAGGGGCTCTGAAGGGTTTCAAAGTGATCAATTAGATATAGATCTTAGCGGAAAATTTACTAACTTAAACATCCTTGCTGTTCTTTTTCTTCTACGTTACACGTGTTATTATAGTTTTCTGTTAAGATAACCATCTTTCTCTCGGACTACCTGTACTAGATTTCCTAACGCGTGCCTATTTTGAGGACTTTTGAGCTAGCCCTTATGTCTCTATTCTCTCTATATGATGTTTAAATCTTTCTTTATTGCGTTCTATTTTGTCATTTGTATTAAATATTGTAACATTTTATTATTATCATTGTTTTATTATTCCTAATTAATTAATTAAATTACACACTTAATCTATTTTATATAGACCACTGTTTATTAGTATTACAGACCTGGCCGACATCCGTCGACCAGTCTACCGGCGACTGTTTACGACTACCGGCGACTGTCGCCTTGTATCGCTCTCCGTCTGCTACTTATTTAGCCGCATCGGAATTCCAGAAAGATCGACACGTTCCTGGTCCTCTCGCGGACCTTCTTTATATTTCGCGGATACTTTACGGCTTTCCAAAAATTCCACCAGTTCCCCGAATCTATCTCGTTGGGAATTTCTTTGTAGAGACTCATTCCGACTGGAGCTTATCTTTATGGCAGGCTTTTCGTTACAATATATTTCAATCATTTCTTAATTCATTTAATTCTGAGCAAAACCCCTGCAATTTTCTTAGGAAGTTCATTTATTGAATGTAAATGTGTGTTGGTAGTGCCACCTTTTTGTAAAATTTGATTTGTGTTTTTTTTCTGGCCTTGTGTTCAAAACTTCTCGTGATTGTTCTACTTGTAAGTACCAGTTTGTTTAATTTGTGTTCTATATCATTAGAATATTCGTATGTGAGTTCATGTTTCAAACAACTAATTTGCTAAGTATATATTGTTAATATCTATCACTATTAGGCGAGCTTAAACCGAAGGACGATACGTGACGCGCGGGTAAGCGGCAGGCACGTTCATAAAACAAACGAAACGTATTTATACGGATCGATTAGAGAGATCAATCATCAGTCTGCTAGCACCCTGTCACGCTGCCCTTCTGAAAGTCCGCCCTTCGACATGCCGCTGATTGGAGGAGCCTCGTGCCTACTGCCCTCCGTTATACCACAGTAAGCAACCACTTCTTCCACTTTTATATTCTCTTCTACCCTCTAATTATCATTTTCGCCCTTTGTCAATGTTCTCTCCCCTATATCATTAAATGTTCAAATAAATATTGCCCGTGTTGCCATGTCTTGTTTTTCAGTCTCTGCCTGACTACAACCCCAACCCGAGCACTCCCTTTGGACCCTAAGTCCTCAGGCGTGTGACAATAGCTTAGATGAGAAGTTTATAACACAATTACTTAGGCCATTACAAATCACAGCTGCGTGGTTCTGTTTTCTGCCTTTGGGCAATATTATTTTTTTCTAATCTGATAGATACTATTAACGCAATCTAAGTTATATAGTTTATGAGATTCCTTGAATGGATTGCTCTCCGAAAAAGGCCTACATTGGCGAAACGAAGCAGTATTTAAAAAAACGTATTTATCAACATAAATTGAACATTAGTAACAATAAAACAGAACATTCATGTGTTGTGGAACACTCCATAAATGTGGGGCACAATTTTAATTTTGATGAGGTAAAGATATTAGAAAGGGAGAATATCTGGTATAAGCGAATGTTCCTAGAAGCATTTCATATTACTGGGACTGCCGATAAAAATGTTAATCGACAATATGAATTCCATAATATTGCTCAGCTATATAATAACATAATTAACGGAAGTAATTAAAGAATTGTAATATCGGCCCCCGTATTATGAGAGGGTTTTATTTAGAAGATCTACTTACTGGCCAAAGCATAGGTACCGATATTACGTTTGGGTGGGATTGATTGAGAAAATTAATTATCTTCAGAAATTAACTGGCCCCTTAGTGAAGCATGGGCGCGGAACTTCACAAATGCCCGCTTTAATCGTGCTCAAAAAGAATTAAACAACTGAATAAAACAGAAAATTATATTTACAAAATTATTAAGTCAAAATAACACAATGAATTTGTTTACCCCGCCAAGTCAATCAAATTATAAAAATTAACACAACCCCAAGTCTAAGATTCAACAAAACGAAATCAAATCTAATTTAATTAGTTACCATACAAAACCTAAAAAGAATACTAAACCCAAGTGTTAAGGTAAAATCTCCCATAAAACCCTTAATACCCCTGGATATGAAATGCTTTTACCTACGTGATATGAGGACAGTGACTTTTCCAAAATTCCAATAACCAAAATTATCGAGATTGCACAACTGTCGGTATATCGGTGTCGGTTATTTGATCTCGGCCCGGTACCCGGCCCTCCGTCGCTCGGCGTACAAACTCTAACTCTCTCAAAGTGTTAAGGCCCTAGCGTAAGACAATAACTCACCAACCACGCTTCTCGTGTACAAAGTCTAACACTGTCGGAATTTCAGCCCTCGGACGATAACTAACCGCTTCGTAATAACTCCAAGCTCCTCGCTTTCGCCCTCGCGAATTAACCTTTGACTTTCTTCACGGTCCCAGACCTTAGAACCAACTCCTAACTCGCGACTTCGCTCTTGTGAATTCAACTCTAATAATCCCCTGACCTGAATAATCAAGGCCCCTGACCTGAAAATAACTCTTATTCTCGACTTCGCCCTTACGAGTCAAACTCCAGGGATCCTCAAGGTCCCCGACCTGGAAATAACTCTTACTCTTGACCTCTCCATTGCGAGTCAAACTCCAATAATCCTCAAAGGTCCCCGACCTGAAAATGGCTCCTTCTCTTGACCTCGCCCTTGAGAGTGAAACTTCAATAATCCTCAAAGGTACTGGACTTGAAAATAGCTCCTTCTCTTGATTTCGCCTTTGCGAGTCAAACTCCAATAATCCTCAAAGGTCCCCGACCTGAAAATGGCTCCTTCTCTTGACCTCGCCCTTGAGAGTCAAACTCCAATAATCCTCAAAGGTCCCCGACCTGAAAATAGCTCCTTCTCTTGATTTCGCCTTTGCGAGTCAAACTCCAATAATCCTCAAAAGTCCCCGACCTGAAAATAGCTCCTTCTCTTGATTTCGCCTTTGCGAGTCAAACTCCAATAATCCTCAAAAGTCCCCGACCTGAAAATAGCTCCTTCTCTTGACTTCGCCTTTGCGAGTCAAACTCCAATAATCCTCAAAGGTCCCCGACCTGAAAATAGCTCCTTCTCTTGATTTCGCCTTTGCGAGTCAAACTCCAATAATCCTCAAAAGTCCCCGACCTGAAAATAGCTCCTTCTCTTGACTTCGCCTTTGCGAGTCAAACTCCAATAATCCTCAAAGGTCCCCGACCTGAAAATGGCTCCTTCTCTTGACTTCGCCCTTTCGAGTCAAAATCCAATAATCCTCATAGGTCCCCGACCTGAAATAGCTCCTTCTCTTGACTTCGCCCTTGCGAGTTAAACTCCAATAATGCTCATAGGTCCCCGACCTGAAATAGCTCCTTCTCTTGACTTCGCCCTTGCGAGTTAAACTCCAATAATTCTCAAAGCTCCCCGACCTGAAATAGCTCCTTCTCTTGACTTCGCCCTTGCGAGTCAAACTCCAATAATCCTCAAAGGTCCCCGACCTGAAATAGCTCCTTCACTTGACTTCGCCCTTGCTAGTCAAACTCCAATAATCGTCAAGGTCCCCGACCTGAAATAGCTCCTTCACTTCGGACGGGGTGCAGTCACCCGACCGTCTCTTGTTTTGGCCTCTAACCGACTCCCGGTTCGGCCTCTGACCGACTCCGGGCTCGACCTTTCACCAACTCTCCAACTCTTAACTTTTTTTCTTTCCAGGAGCCCTCGACTCCCCTACTCCGAGTACCAAAATTCGATCAAAATTTACCTTCCAAATTGTATTTGGTCGAAATTCCTCTTGAACCTATGAATAACCGCGTTACGTCATAAAGTACGCCTTCTTAATTACCTAGATATTGTTATCCGCCTTTGCTTATTTGACAGAAGTGCGAAGCAAGGTCCGATTTTCGACCTCAGAGATTGTTACCAATTCAGCTATTCCAAGTCAGCTGTTTCCGCGTCAATTTACGAAATAATATGAGTATGTTCTAATTACCGACTTATTTTGTTACATAATGAAGAATAAATCACGTTGCGTTTCAAGTCCACTCATATACAGGGTCCTTCTTTCCTAACGTTACAAAATCTAATAAATAAAAGAAAAATTTAAAAAATCCCTTAAACACCCGCAGGGTGATACAGATCCAAACCGTTTGGTACTTAACAACCATACAATACCATCCTTTGCATTATAGAACACTAGTTCTTTATCATCTTCTTTCGGTAGGAGAAATATAACAACTTTCCCTGAGATGGCACTAAAAATTCAAACGTTAATAATGTTTCAAATAAAGCGGGAATATAAAATAAGTAGGAAAAAACTAATAAGGAAGAAACAACTTAGTGATGACCGTGAATGTGCCTTACTTTCACCTTCACTTAACATCGATACGCCATAGAAAATTTACCGAATAATAACTTAATGATAGTGATTTCCATTTTTGATTATATCATCAAAAGTGGCCCTATGTTTTTTTTTACTTTAGACATGTTCTTAATTTTGACATGGTTACACTACCTATCTGTATACGTTGTAAAAAATCACATAATGTCTACTGTTAGTCGCTCTCCATCAACCTGTTATGGTTCATCGATCATCATCCTACAAATATACGCCATAGAAAATTTACCGAATAATAACTTAATGATAGTGATTTCCATTTTTGATTATATCATCAAAAGTGGCCCTATGTTTTTTTTTACTTTAGACATGTTCTTAATTTTGACATGGTTACACTACCTATCTGTATACGTTGTAAAAAATCACATAATGTCTACTGTTAGTCGCTCTCCATCAACCTGTTATGGTTCATCGATCATCATCCTACAAATATAAGTGTTAACTATTGTTACATCACTCATACTTACCCATCACTCCTTTGTACTCGTACAGTTTCCATGATTATGCTTGTGAGCACAAGCGAAGCGTCGGAACGATTAAAAATACGACAGAAGTGAACTGGGTTTCATCTCTACTTTGGGTATTACTTGAGAACTTGGTCTAGCATTTGTCCAGTCAAATTTTGTTGTGCTTATTATCAGACTCCACGGGATTTTCACACATAATAATCTTTATGAAGAAAGTTTCATTTCAGAAATTTCAAATTGGTACAACGTGCCACTTATAAATTGCTGCAATATGTTACTAAGTTGCTTATATTGGAAAATGGCTGGGAAAAGCGAAGATGTAGCTTGTCTCAGTTGTTTACATTGTAATCATCCCGTTCCACTTAAACACACTTAAATATCGGAATAACTCCTCGACAATTTCACTCCTTTGCCAGTTTGTTTACATACACTCGCATACACGGAATAAAACTTTAAAAGGTCCTATTTGCGCACTATCATCCATCATTTATGTTAAAAGCAAAGTGGAGGACCTTTGATACGACCAACCACGCCATTGACGAAGCGAATCGGGGACCGGTAAGTTGCACGGGGAACTTTTTTAAAGTTTCCACGATTCGGGGAAAGGAAGGGATGTTCTTTTCACTAACTTTTCTGCTTTACGCCAATGCGGAAACCCCTGCCCTGTCAATGCTGCCGGGTACATATGTGTGTATGCGGTTTTCAAAAGAAAATTCTAAAATGTATGTAACCAAGTTGCAGTCAGACATCTCAGGAAGATTTAATTGGGGCTATCGCAATTTTCTTTAAGAAGGATATTCGTGGAATTTAATCAGGTGAGTGAAAATCGTAATGTGTTTTAAGGAAATATGAAATGTGGTGGACAAATATGAACATGTCCTTCTTAGTTGCAAGTTTGGAACTAGTCACTTCAAAGACACAATTTTATTAACTATTTTTCCAATATAGAATGCTTAAAGCATGGATTTGGTGAGTTTTGGGCAAGTATTTAATTATAATAAACCAACGAATTATTCCATTGGACTGAATTTAGGAAGTAGGAGTTTCCGTTTGATCAATCCAATGATTCTGTAACGTAAATGGTATTGTATTACTTAATAACGAATTAATAAATAAAAATTCAAGTTTTGGTAACAAAATCTTTTTTTTGAGGCGTGGTTTGAAACGAAGTTTCATTTGCACTATGATGTATTTTTAGTATTCTCTAACATAAGTTAGTATGCACAAAATCGATCAATGGGGATACATGGGATCAAGATACAAACCTTCTATAAAAGCCATGCCCTTGTAGTTAAAATAGAAAATTATAAACTAACGGACTACCCACCTCCCAACGCTGTCGTTAAATGAACTCAAACAGTGAATTAATTTAATTAACAAAATGGAATATCTGTTCCGCCGATTTAAATTCGGGCTATCATTCCTGAATTACGTACGTCTTGCCGTCTCTGCGTTTCTTTACTTGTTTACCCTTTCGATTTTAATTAGCTGAAAAGCTCGTCGTCGGGAAACATCCTTCGGGCGGTCGGTCGGTCGGCGTTTCGTTCCTGACGTGCGACTGCTCTCAGGAATTTTCTCGAAGGAGTTGCAGGTTGGAAATTGTGGTATTTTTTACTTCGGTCGTCAGACACGCCATAAAGTTTTACGATGGAAATCGACTTCCTCGTCGTAATTCGAAAATTTACGGAACGCTCATCGGGAAAATTTAAGTACATGCTTTATTACAAGTCGATAGTTATGTTACCGTGAATTGGACCCTAGATTGATTCATGCCGAAAAATTAAAAACTTATTACCGAAATGGCGACTAAAAACAATTTTTTGAGGATGATTGTAATTTAAGGAGGAGAAATTTAAGGAAATTTAAGGCCATAATTGTCCTTAGTGGCCCATTCAAACTAATCAATTAAAACCAAATTCAATTGCACCCAAATTTAAGCAGAAAAGAATTTAAATATATAGATGATACAAATATACGAAATATTACGTAAATAAAAATATTTTTTGTTGTTGGAAGCTATTCTGAATGAGGTTACCGTAGTTTACAGCAAAGGGCCGGACACCAACGCTAGCGCTCACCCCTCATACTAAACAGAAGATGATTGCATCATTATTTCATCAAAATGGCCGGGATTGGGAAAGGAGTACGCCAACGAATGACGTCCACCTTTCGCAGAAAAGGTGTTAGAGTGGTGTATCAAAAGGGTTAGAAATAGCGCAGAACTGGGACCGGACGCACTTACCCAAAGCGATCTATTATGAGATTCCTGGAAAGCACCTCCTAGTAAACCAAATCTTTCGAGAGGAGTGGAGGACGTCAAGGGTGGTGCTAGTCCCGAAGGAGGGAAAAGACCCCACCACCCCCGAGGCATATTGCCCGATATTTCTTATCTCCACGGCCGCAAAGCTGCACGAGGATGTCATTAGACAGAGGTTAGAACAGGAGCAGGAAGACAGGGATGGGACATCCGCAGCTCAACATGGTTTCCACAAAGGAAAGTCTAGTGTCACATCCCCAGAGGAGGAAGTATCAGACAAGAAGTGGTTGCACGTCGTTATGGGTCCACATTTTGGAGGCCCTGAAGAGCCGCAATATTCCACCCTACCTAATAACTGTCATTGATTAGTACCTGAAAAATAGAAGTATCAAAATAATATCTGGTAAAACACATAAAACCAACACTGGGGTCTCGTAGGGGTCGATGCTGGGCCGACGCTGTAGATGGTCCTCTTTGATAGCGTCCTCAGGTTACGATGCTCTGCGGACACCAAGGCCATCGCTTACGCCTATATTGCGATACTAATTTAGGTACATGATAAGGATACAATGCAGAAGCAACTGAATGAGGCTTATCGTAAAATCAAACCAAAGACGAGTGAACAACTACTTAGGATAGCGTCCGAAGAGATGCAGATCTTAGTTCTGAATTGCCAACAGGACGAAGATTCAACCTGTGGGCCGGTAAGGGGTCCTTTGGCACCAATCCGAGACTTTAACACTTCGGGGTCATGTTTGCCGAAGGGTTTAGGTTCCATGCTCATAAAGATTATGTTTGATAATCGATAATTGTTTGATTATAATGATAATATGTTTGATAATATGATAATCGAGTCTTGCCTTGGAAGGGGGACTTAGGGATTCTTTATGTCAAAAACTAATAGATAGCGTTGAAACCTACCCACTTACTAGGCTAGGTGGTAAAATGTTCCCACGATAAGCCCACTTAGCACGGTGATACGAATAGTAGAAAACCCTTGACTCAGGACCAAACACCGTCCGAGCCGGGGAGAGCAATGCAGGGCATCTGCCTCCCGGTGAAATATGACATGTGGCGGTATATATTACCGGCTCCAGATGTCGTGCTAAAAGTCGGGAGGAAAATAATTCTTATTTATCGAATTTACATATTAATTGATAAATATCTATATATATCTGTTTTACCATACAATTCAATGGTACTATTAGTTTCATGTTAAATTACAATGATAATGAGACAGTAATGAAAAAGCGGAATTTCTTTTTATGTTAAATAAACAGAATGCCTTCCATCTTTCTTGGCGCAAAAATCAAAAATGGGTATTTTGCTGTGAAAGTCTCAAGTCTCAAGGTAAACTAATAACGGTGATTTTTAGTTCGATAGTTAAGTTTCACAGCGCTGTAGCGAGGGTTAACCTACTTATAGATAGCTTACGGCAGCTGTTCGTCTGGGGAGCATTAGGGTCGTACGTCGGAATCAAAAATTCTTAACTTCACGATAATAAACGAGAAATGTTGGGCGCCACCTATGTAACCACTAGAAACGATTGTATTGTGTGCTAGACAGTCAATGAAACAACAACAGTGCCTGTGTGTATGATTTAATGTAATTAATTAGGCTGAATCCAGCAGTTTTAAATGAATGACGAATTACACTGATGAGATAAAACACAGCGGTACTCCTAATTAAACAAATTGTGAACTACAATTTAGCATCAATTGTATGAGACAAACACAGCGGCACTCCCAACTCTGTGAAAATATGAAACGCAAAACAAAAACAAATGGGTAAGGCAAAAACTACCTGTGTAAAATATGAGAGAGTCGGTAGCTTCATACAAGCGGTAGTGTTCGAGGGGAACAGCAGTCTTTGACGGAAACGATAGCCCGCAGTACGGACGGTAGTACTTAGAAAGGGACGACGACGGGGACGGTAGTATCCAACGAGAGCAGTGGTTCTCAACGAGACGATAGCCCTTAGCGGGAACGGTAGGTGAGAACGGCAGCTCTCAACGAGACGGTAGCGGGAACGGTAGTGTCCAACGAGAACAGTGGGTCCCAGCAAGACGGTAGACCTTAGTAGGAACGGTAGTGTTCGATGAGAACAGTGGCCATCGGCAGGAACGATAACGGAGCTGGGAGGAGTAGCCTACTACGTACAATGTAGCTCCCCGAGAAAAAAACCCTAGAAGAAACAGATCGTCTCATATAAGAAAAGGGAACCAATATCATTGAATCTTACCTCGACGAAGGATGGTTATGTATCACAACACGCGAATACGGCAGATGCGGTAGATCGTCCTAATAAACGTCGGAAACTGAAGATTACGCCTTTACGAGAAAAACTGTGCGTTTTAAATCACAAAAGATACTCAAACGGAGCCGATGAACGCAAGTTTAATTTTCAAGAGCACATGGAGACGATCGATCGTCGAAAACGTCAGAATCCATCCACCGTCGACGAGAGATAGAACCAACGAAGACCGAGCACCGAGCGCACGTCGCTCTAAGTTTACGAGGCGTAGAGGTCTGTTACTGAGAGAAGAAACACCGTCATCAACTTCGCGCAGGTATACGTCACACCATACAGCTATCTCTCTTTACCCGCATCAGTGGCGTATGTTTGAATTAAAGGTTAGGGATCTAATAAATTCAAATAAATATACTTGGGGCTATACCATACCTTTAATAGTTCTATATGTTCTTCTTTAAATCAACGTTTAAACGCTACACAATCCAAAATCGCCAACATTAATAACACCACCCAATAAAACGAAAAATAGCACTCCAAAATAATTAAGCTAAGCCACTTCCACAAGCCGAATGAATAAACGAGCATAATGGTCAAGCGGTGACGTTACGGTTTGCTAGACAACCCCGGTAAACAAAATAAAATAAATGAACACGCTACGGCGCTAACTCTAGAGACTACGAAAATACTAGTATTCTTTGGAGAAAACTGAAGACAAAATTTATGTCAGAAAGTAAACATAACAATATATACTATTGCCTTGACAAAACTAGCCCTTTTGTTTGGGACTCAAATTTAAAAACCAGATTTGGGTAATTTTGTTGATGAACCTAAACTAATTGAACGTAACCTTTTCCTTTAAACTCGAAAAATTTGAATCTCGTGATAAAACTCACAAGATATGTCATTGAAATGCATTTCAGTTCCTTAGCTCAGTTTTAAAACACTAACTCTATTAGTATTGGAAATACCGTTACTTTTTGAAAGTTTTTTTTATTTCAATATACTAATATTCAATAGTATTAGAAAGTACATTTAAGTACAGGTTTAAACGAAAAACGAACGATAATAAAAAGATATTGAATAATCGTGTAATCCAAAAACAGGCAACATGAAGAAATTCAGTTAGTTCAGAAGTTATTCAGATAAGATGTGATGTGGATATGTTAAATGGATTTATATAAATTCCTTGATTAAATTGTGATGTTAGGTTATTCTAACTCAGAACTGACTCCTTATTTGACTTACAAAATACGCACCATCTTAGTTGCACGTACTTTCATCAATTCCAGGTTTAAAATATGAAGATATGAATATTTAGTCCTAATTAGAGGTATCCAAAATTCTTACAAACTTTAATTGAAATCTTATTATCTATTTTCCTTCCACACATACCTGGTTTACGTGGTTTACTATAGAAAACGTTAATAGTATATTAAAGTATGAGTGGATATTGAGCTCTTTCAAACACGAGCGAGTTTTCGAGCACGACGGAGTAGCCGGAGTGCTCGAAATAGAGCAAGTGTTTGAAAGAGCAGTTATCCACGAATACTTTACGCGATTTTTTTTTATTGGTACCTACTTTTGAAATCATAAATAGTGTAAAATTACCCAAATACCCAGTATTATTAATTTGAACGACACTCGGGACGCTTCGTGCCGGCCCGTCGCACGTCGTGTCACCAATCAGGTCGCCCCGCTACGGCCAAAAACGCTCTGTAGTTGGTTGATTTCGTCGTTGTTGCCACGTTTCCATGGCGACTTTAAAACACGCGCGTGCGATAAAGCCCGATTTACGCACGCCAAAGCATGGTTTAAATAGGCAAAATAGCGTACCAATAAAAAAAAAAAGATAGTTGAGAACGTTAGGTATTCAGCAAACCGAGAGAATATCTTTTCTTTCCCTTGAACAAGAAAATGCAAACATATATGGTAAATTAGTGTTATAGGTTTATTCTTGGGATGATTTAAGAAAATACCTTTTACATCCGCGAGACACGTTCATTGGAAAAAGTGATAAGCAGATGCCCATAGGCAAACACGTATTTTATGGGTAGAAAATGTCATTACTTAAAAAGAAATGAAGGATGCTAGATCTGGAACTTCTATAGGACTTAACACTGTTATTAAAAAGTAATTTGCTAGCGTACCTAATGCAATCCTTCGGCAGGATACTTGGAAATAAATTAATGAAACCGGTAGAAAATATCTCTAGATTAGGGATATGACGTTATTTGGTAGTTCAGCTGAGTTAACGGAATAAGTGTTTTTAAGTTTTTTAAACATGCTACTGAAGATGGCTGTCAATTTATAAAATGGTAAGTTATTAAATGCAACCATGGATTATTGTGTTTTTGGGAAACCCTATGATATAGAAGTGTTTATGTATAAATCAAAATACATACTTTAACTTGTTATATCATCAGTATGTCCGTCTTTTATTTATATGGATTTTGCGTATACTTCTGTCTTTCCTTACATTATTAACTGTAACTGTAATCTAACATATGGCCAAATTAATGGGCATAGCTCTTGTGTCGAGCTATCACGGCTGATAGAAAGTTGCCCCTGATTTTGAAACAAAGCAACAATATCTTTAGTTGCAAATTTAACCCAATAACCGATACATTGAGAGTTCCTGCTATTTAGATTATTTTTATTTTTAACAAAATAACGTACGTATCGTTACAAAAGAAAGAGGGAAAGTTTTAATGGGAAGCCCGACGAACGGTGGCAGAAGCGTCGTTCGCCTCTCGATAAACAAACGGGCGCGCTCGAGGAACAGACAATAATTTGTCACTGCACAACTTCACCGTATACGAGTATTTACTCTTAAAAACACACTCCATCACGTTGTATTTTTTGCCCGCCGCGACACTAAATCTCCCTGTGGGCGAAGACAAATTGTGGCGGCACTGATAAATAACGCCGTTCATTAAATTATATATGCACAATTCCTCCAACAACACGTTTCATTTTCCATACATTACTTAAGTTGTTCAGCATCGGTGAGATAGAGAAAGATAGAGAGAGGAACGGAGAGACCGAAATAACACTTATTCATTGTTAACTCGTTTGCCGTCTCCTAATATTTTGCTGAGAGCTCCCGGAGGAGGAGGAGAGAGAAAGATCTCTCGTATAATGAGATCAGAGAGAGATGACGCCTTTAGACGTAAGTGTAACGAGTGCGAACTTGACGGTATCGAGGAAAAATTAATGATCGCAGGAACGCGAGACGTTGTCTCCACGGTATATACGATACTGTTCAATATATTGAAACCTATTTGTATACAAAACCTCAGCTTGATTAATTAAAACAACACCTCTTTATTAATTTTGTTTTGTGTCGGAAGGATAACGTTCCATAGTACGTTCTGAACTTGAGGGTGGCATTCGCCATTTTGTTTATTGATTCGAAGAGTCTAAGAACAGTACTAGTCCAAAATGTTCAGTATTGGGGAAATCAATCAAATACTTGATGGGTGTATTGTTGAACACACCCATCAACGAAAATATATAAAGGAAAAAAGCACAGAGTTATAAGATACACAGAGGTGACAAACCATTTATAAATACGCATTTTCTTGTCGCCAGCATTGATATGGAGCAACGCGGGGATGTAAACATATAGTGGGAAAAGGCGTGAGGTAGGAGTGGGGATAGGAATGGGTATAAACATCACCAACTTCCACTAAGATAGAAGATAGGTTGGGATTCTTATAATCGTGTTTTCCGCAAACTTCACAGATTTTAACCATTTCTATTAATTGTTTTTATAAATGCGGGAAGTAAACAAATAGTATCCGTAGCAAACTACACTAGCAAACCTGAAGCAATACCTAAAAACGCCAAATAACCCCGATTGTTTACAGTATATAAATCATAGTAAAAATAATTGACCTTGGGCCCCAAGCCTAGTTTACGTGGTAGAAACCACGGTTGCCGGTTTTATTTTCGAATATATTCGATCAAATGATCTGTATTTATCTACATGTATTTTAGGACAGTTTTATAAAACAAAATATACCTAATTTATTTCCACAATTAACATATTTGTATCGATGGAATAGCACTGCATGTAAGAAACAAGTATTTCTCCTCCTTACACTGTGGACATAGATCTCATTTTCCATAAAAAACTATATTTTGTCTAAAACTGGCAACATTATTGTTTATCCCTATTTTCAGCCATCTTTATCTATTCAATGTTGGCTACACGAAAAATGTAAATAATCATCTCTGTTATTCTTATAACTCTGTGGAAAAAAGCTATCGCCTTCTAATCTCCAAACACTTCAGTATTCAATGAGAAGTAGGTACTCATTTTATACTTGGGATTTCTTATCTCAAAACTGACCACTTGCTACATCGCCTAAGAGAAATTCCAAAAATGTATTTTATTTACATCCTACCATGAAAAGCGCTTTCACCATTTATAGTACAGTATAAGTAAAATTATTTAAAAAATGATGTTACCTAGATATATTTATGTGTTAAGTTGTTTGAAACTTTTCACATATTATATGTTATGTATATATGTATGTGTATATAATATTATGGCCGTAAACTTGGTATTAACTCTGAAATTAACAGTGAAAAATTGATGTAATATTTTCTGAGACTGAATAATTTGACCAATCTTTAATTTGTTTTATTTTAATACATTTCGATACATAACTATAAAAGCAACAACAAAATAAGTATAAAACTAATGATTTACACTAGGCATTAGGTATAAACGTTAACTATATGAGAGAGGCATGACACTAGTGGATAAAATAAGACACAAAGATATGGAGAAAATAAATTTTGGTTTTCATAATGCAATGGCACTAAAATTAATTGTAAGAAAAAATTCTGATTTACATTAGAACATGTTTCAAATGTCTAGCATTCATCTTCAGTAAGACAGGAACTATGGAGAAAAATAACAACAAACATCTTATTACCAGACACACCATCATGTATTATATATTTATCTTAGTTTATTTGTAGGTAGTTGTCTAAGTGTAACTATAGGAATTCTCTACGGAAATTTAAAAGATTCCTGTATAAAAGGTAACATTTACGAAATTAGGCAAGAAAACTATGGTTGTACTATAAACATTAAAGGCGTCACGCCGCCCCCTGCTGCAGCTACCATGCTGTTTCGAAATTCTAATCGACAATGTACATACACAATACTTTCATCGTAAGAATTTGGCCCATTTACCTCTAAGAAAGATTAGTGTGGATTTATGTCTTCAGGTAATAAATTAAACGCAAGAATTATTAGATAGTCACGTATCAGATTCGTTATCCTATCCCGTAACTACTACTTTTACTTGCTTCGCACGCTTTTACCGGCTGCGATAGCCTACTATTTTGCTACTAAACAAAATAATTATATTGAAATAAATGCATAGTTTGATTACTACTAACTATAGAGCATTAAACAATGGTTATTTAAGACTATTAAATAAAAAGAAAAGGAAAAAGACCCCTCGGACGCCCACCCCTGGTTCTTTACGTCCCGTGAATGAGGCGTGGTAAATAGGGGATGCCCCTAGTAGCACGAAGAAGAAGAAGACGAAGAAACATTAAGAAGAACCTGCAGAATGAACCTTGCGCAATAGAATGATATATGATATATGTAACTATATACATTTGTGTATATATAAATCTAGTAAAGATCCTGTAGATCAGGTACTTTCTGTTTACACATTTTAGGTGCTGATTAATAAATTTGTAAGTACTTGAAAAAATGTGTTCTGTACACAAGACGTAATACAGAAGAATTTGCAGATTGCTGATATAACTGAGAAAATAATGTATTTATACCATTGCTTTTGTCAAAACGTGCGTTGCAAGTAAATTTAATTTCAGCACGTATACGCAAAAAACATGCCCTAGTAATTCCTGTCATTATAAAATACAGTAATGTACATTCTTCAGTTTTATGTGATTGTATTATTAACGAAAATAAAAATAACACTACAGTTTTTAATAATTAATATTTTTATTTAAAATGTGATACAAGTAATTTTTCAGTCTCTCCTTTCTATTTGATTTATTTTTTTCTGAGAACCTATTGCTGCACCAATTCAAATACACCATACAAATGTGAATTATTATATAACAAATACAGAACTCAAAATAAACCATGTACACTTATCAGGATGCATATATCAAGATTCACATATATTTATTTGGCTAAGTGCCAAAAAATTTTACCATAAAAATCTTCTCTCTGAGATAAACAATTGTAACATCCCATAAAGTAATAATCGAATCATACTGAAATTTCGAACAATTATTGAGAACCATAAATGCTCCGTTTTTGATAGTTTTCAATGCCCCAGAACACTTGTTGATTTGATTTTAACTGACTTTCAAATATTTCTCAATAATTATTCCTTTTCGCACCAATTTCTCAAAATAGATAAATAGTGCCATATGAATTACCTATAGCATTTCTATAGGTTAGTATACTCTAACCAGTAGCAATTGGAACACTCAATAAAATCTGAATTTACCGAGGACATTCGCAAAGAGCCCCTTATCTCTATAACAAAACAAAGGGACTTATTTCCTTGCTTATTCAGAAACGCACTGGTATATTTTAAAACGCAGGTGTTTGTGTTCGTGCAGTCGCCCAAGTGAAATCGTATATGTGAATGTATGGATACCTACAGATAAAGAAATAAAGGATCAAATGGGTCGCAAATTTTTTTTACGACAGCGGCACTTCGTTTGTATCTTCTTCTTCTTCTATGGAGCAGGTGTAGTCTTCTTCGGCACTTATACTCGAGAAAGCAGTGGTGTGTGTATGTGTGTGCTATTTATTTATGCTATTTGAAAGTGAATTGATTGTTAGAGTTATTATCCGTAATGATACGCCCATGGACTACCGGGCGGCACCACTTAAAACGCCATTAATTGTTTATGTTGGTGTTCCAATTATGACTGGACATAGTATACTACTACCCATCGGGCTCATAACATTTTCCATTGGTTGCAGTGGTACAAAACAGCAATTTTTTCCAAATGAATGCCTACATTAAGTGGATTCTCGCGTGAGCAGGCCTCCGGCTTACTTCTCCTCCTCTTTGTATGGTAAGTTATCTTCGTAATCGCTAATCGATGCTAGAATATGCTGTTCATTTTAATGACCATTGAACAATTTATCACCAATCTATAAGTATTTTCATAGAACATATGCATTCCCTAACTCGTGTGGCCTATTTTAAGTCTTCATTTATGAAAAGGGAAGTAATAATGATCTGCAAAAAAATAATTTATAACCTGTTCAATCGGTATTGCTGAAATTTTGTATATAATAAGGATCCTACAGAGATGTTATAAATTGCCCTAAATATCATTTCAGTTGATTTGTTCAAACATTTTTAATATTTGAAACAAATGCAGCAATGAGGGGTTTTTGCAAGAATTTTGCAAGAATGTGTTGTACATTCCTCACAAGAATACTCTGTGATGTAAATGTATCCCCCTATACACATTTAGCACACCTTTTTAAGACCTATTTGAACTAGTAATAACATATTTCTGATAGTAAGTGATATGATTTTTTTCCAACAACACCTTATTTTCCTTGTTTATTGAGGATGGGCGTTAGTCGTTGAAAACGACTTTAAAGTTCATACAAAATCGACACATTTTAATGGGAGGTGAAATATGGAGCGTATCACTTCATTGGTTTAAGTAGATCATATTCCGTACTTCATGCAAGCACGCTTTCGTGACAATCTGAGCTTATTTTTTAATTATACGACTTTCCTTCCCATTCCAAAATCTCAAATCCACGGTTCGCTTATTCGAACGATCCGAGAATCGTGCATGCAATAATCTTCGGAGAGAAAGTTGTTAGGAAATTAATCTTTCTTACGTTGTTAATGCCGGTTCCACGGAAGTTTAATCCTTTCGACATAACCGTATTATAGAGAAACAGATATTTGGGGGATTTAATCTCCTCTACAGGGGACCTAATACGGTGTATGTTTGCGTTATGCCGAGTTTCCAGAGAAAGAGAGAGAGAGAGAGAGAGAGAGAGAGAGAGAGAGAGAGAGAAGTAGTCAGGGCGAGAGGAAGGAAAGGGGTGATCTCCCTAGTAAAAAATACTCAACCGAAAAGTCGAAGAATGCCATTGACGTTGGATTTTTTGATTTACATCCCTCAAAAGGAGTATTAATGAGAGGCTCACTCCCGACCGAGTTGAAATCAATTTCTCTCGATTCCATTAAGCTCTTTACATTAAGCGGCTATCTTGAAAATAATTCTCGTGGAAATTTCTCTGTTCGGCAAGAGGCGGATTGTTTACATTGCTCTTTAGACAGATCAATATATTCATATATTTTCCTTTTAATTTACGACGGTAACGCTTATTGGGCTATACTGGAGCAGCCCACATTAATGCTGCAATTTTGAACAGATCTATAGCGAACTTATTAAAATGTGTACGCCTCGTAATGATAAATGCATTGCTAACATTATGGTAAGATATAGGATATAAGGTAAGGAATAATTCCTCGTAACTTCCTACGATACCTACAGCAGGTGTGAATACTTACAGCAGGTTTGTGTATGGTGCTATAGTGTTTACGAGGCCAATGTAACAACGCGCTGCCGACGAGAAAGAAAAACATAAACGAGCCGCCTCCATAGGCGCGCGGAAAATTTTTTACTCACTTAGTACAATTTCACAGAAAAATTTTACATGAATTGTAAAATAATTGAGTTTAAACATTAAATAATTAATCGTAATCTTCAGAAGAAGATTCGGAGCCGGGACGAATGACAATGGGGTTAATATGTGGTAAAAGGTGATATTCTTCCCCTATTTTAATTACATGCGAAACGCAATTTTGCCAAATTTGTTTGTAAGAATCATCCCTAAAGACGGTTTCAATGTACTCAAAAACAATATTAGTGAAAGTAGGACTGTGGTTTGTTTTCCGCAAGCGATCCTCGAAGTTAACCCAAATTAATTCTATGGGATTAAAAATACAGTAGTAGGGAGGTAGTCGAAGGACACAATGACCTTTATCCTCAGCAAGCTTATCAACAGCATACTCCTTTTTGAAAGTACTCTATTTAACAGTTTCAAGAAGCTATTTTTTTGTACGGATGTTTGAAGCTATAGGAATATTTTTGCTGTGAAGAAATTCGATGATAAGTGATTTCCTGGAACTACTGTTAGGAATTTTATTAATTTGACGAGAATGATATGAAACGTTATCAAGAACTATAACTGTATTATTAGGAATATTGGGCAGAGGTCGATCTTTAAACCACTTTTCAAACAATTCGGCATCCATATCCTGATAATAATCGGTAAAACTCTTATCGATATTCTTGGCGGAAAGAAGCAAAGCATTAGACACAAAACCGTTTTCGTTTCCTGCATGTAAAGTTACCACCCGATTTCCCCTAGAACTGGGTGTATTCAATTTACAGTTGTTGCTGTCATCAACCCTACCACGTTGAATTACTTCATGGGTGTCAAACCATGTTTCGTCTAAATATACAATGTTGCTCCCTGATTCCCGAAATGACCTAATTTGTCTCAAATAATCCTGACGCAAAGCAACAATACGAGGTGACTCCATGTTGACCATTCGAGAATCTATTTTTTGTGTTTAAATCCGCAACTTAACAGAATTGACCTTAAAGTGTCTAAAGACTTATATTTATATTCCTCAAAAGACTGTAATTTTTGAAAAATTTATAGTAAAGTGGGCACCTCGTTTCTATCATAAAAATCGTAAACGGTTCTGCGCATAACGTCTTTAGCAGCGTCTTCTAATGCTTCGAAATTCTTTTGTTTAACCTAATCTATTTTGATGATGATCTACAATTCCTCGCTGAATTATTTTATAAATTGAAGAATATGGAATTAATGTCAAGTCTGAAATTTCTAAGATAAAGCAGCGTCCCGATTGTTCGGAGTGTCTTTGTTGGAGGCGCTTAGACATATTTAAAATTACTGTTTGTAATTGAGGATGTAGATCATTATTTGCAAACTCCCAAGAAGGAGATGAGGAAGAGCAAGAGGGTTGAGTAGTCACGTTTTCCACATCAACTCGCATTGTTTCTGTCGCCCACGGTCTCCAAAACGCCATTCCGGTTATAATTAATTATTATTATATATATAAAAACGAACGGCAAATTATATGATTATGAAATTAACTTAAAAACAAACAAAATACCTCTGTAACCTGTCTCGGTGATGTAAACTGTGCCAACACTGGTAAAAGACTGAAGACACGTGTTCGAGACGTTCTAGGAAAGATCCAGTCGTCCAAAACGGTTATGAATCCACTGCAGCACAAGCGAGAAAAGTAAACTATTGACAATATTTAGGCGTGTGACTTGCTCGACGTGGAACTGGAGTGGGAGGATTCTACAGGACGAGTCGACGAGTTCGCTAAATAACGTATCATGTATCGAGCATGCCGTATATGTTGTTATTGATCGATACCCGTATAAGCTTGTATATATATTAGTTGTTACACTGGTTTCGTAAAGACTATACTCCTATGGAAGAAATTGAGACAATGTAATGTAAAAACGTGCAGTATAAATAAAAACATGAATTGTGTAGACAGTTTCAAAGTTACGAGACAATCGATACGTTCTCACGTTGGGTTCGGTAGATGTAATATACGAAAATGTTATAGAATTCGCATAGAAATTGTTTATTTTAGGAATAGAACAAGAACTATTAGAAAATTCTGCGAGACATGTTGAATCCATTTGAAACGCGTGGTAAAAATTACAAACCTATATTTTGGTTAGATGAAAGGAAGGTTGAAAATCTCATAAATAAATTATAACCTTATATATCTTGAAGGTGCACTATTCAATTGCTTGTAAAAGTTAAAATATACATGTTTTTTTAGAACTGAGCTTATTATCTATATATAGGTTTCAGTTAAATTATATTTCGCTGGTACAGGTTCTTTTCAGGACAAAGTCGAGAGCAATTCTTTTGGGTTGCTTTGGGCCAAATCTCTGTATATCGCGGGTATATATGATGTTTATTGAATTACATGATATAATATGAAATTTGTTGAAAAATTTCCCAACATTTATAAAGAAATTGTGTAAAATTATTACGAATGTCAAAAATATATACAAAAATAAATCAAAATCTGGTTACTGTTTCTAGAGCCAGGGGTCTTCAGATTTTCAAAATATTTTTTATTTCAATATAAAGGGCGAGGCTTTATAGACAGCCGTAATGTTCATATTATAAGGATAAGATCACGCTTATCCTTTAACAAAACCATACTCCTTTTGTCTATTAACAGAACTTAAAACATTCTATTAATATTGGAATAAAAGACAATTAAAATTTCTGAAGTTGATGATGACGATTCATTGGAAAAATGATGTTGGCAATTGTTACATAAATGATACAGTTTTAGGGTAAAATCCAGAATCGCAAATTTAAAATCGATTTAAATGTAGGTGGTTACAAATCACAAAACCTTTTCTATTTTAGAAATCAGGACAGTACAGATTAGGTACTATGTTTTGGGTGTATTTAATTTGGTTTGTTGCTTGAAACCGTTTTCAGAGTCCGATTCAACGTAAACAAAGTTAAACTCCTCGCTCGAAACGCTTCTGTGCATTGCACGAAATAAAAACATTGTAAATATTTCAAATGCGATTTACCGCTCGAGGAGTACCCATAAGATTAGCGAGAAGAGTCCCCATTATATTCTTTATTAATAAAAACCGTCTGCAGCGGTACACGAAAACACACTTTTCAGCTTTTCCGGTCTATCCTCCGGATAACATATACAAAGTCTCAGATACTCATGTCATATTCATGAGATTTCTGTGCACCGAGACAAAATGCACTCCTGTTGCTTTCCTAATAGATCTCTCCGGGTTTCTTATGTTGTACAAGGGATTTGCATATATATGTGCGTAGTAGGCGATTTGAATAAACTTATGCATATGGTTTAATTACGTTAATTATTAAAAAAATGTACCGGATAAAAATTTAAATTATTGCAGACTATAATATGATTGAAATTTTATGTCGTCGGGATATAAAACTATTATTCCCTTATTTTATTTACCCGTTTATTACCTCAACTACGAATCCGGATGATGCAGTCATTGCATTTATGGTCAGGCCATTATGGAGTTGGCTCGAAAAACACACAAAATGGATTGCTGTCACAGTTGTCTATTATTCTGGAAAGCTTAAAATTATACCAACTAACTCTACGTTTATTTAACAAATTGGTCGGTGAAATTTTATCTCCGGACAGAAAGTTATATTTGAACCTTTGAAAAATATTATAAGAGGACATTTTGTAAATGAAAAAAATTTACAAAATGTTATAATCACTTTATACACGGGAGGTGTATAAAATAGGTACTATGTTAAATACTAGGTACTAGATAATATAGGTACTACATGTATACACTCACAATATATACAGCGCTACCAGTAAAATACATGTCATATAGGATTTATTTTTATTATTAATTTTCCGCAAATTTGTAGCTTGTAAAAATGTTTTGCTTTGGACTCTGGTCTACGATTTTCTCCTAACCGGCTAAAGGCAGTAAATGGGCAGCGTAATTAAGTCGAGGAAAATATGAGATTTGTTGCTCATTAATCAGCCAAAGGACTTTCCTATTTAACACGTGCATTTATTTCGTGTCTGTAAACTGACCGTGAAATGAATGCAGAAGAACACCGTCGACCGCGAAAACAATAAGCATGAGATTCCGACCCCACAGTTTCTCGAGAATAAATAAAATAATTTGAGAAACAATCCAGCGATTCCCTTGTGTAAGCGACTGCCCAGTAAGCTCTCTCATGTAAGTTGCATCACATGTTTGTTTTGTTCACTTTTATCTTTTATTTTCAAATTTATTCATTTGTATCTGTTTGGGTTTTTCATATTTAATTTTTTTTATCCTTTTATTTCATCCCCCAATTACGCTTTCTCTCCTAGTTAAGTTTTGCAATTATTAAGGTCAAACATCGCCTCCTGTAATCCTTTGGCCGAGAGAATGAACAAATGTTCTGTTTAACATGTTTTTCAATCCGATCATCTGAGCTACAACCCACAAACGCATAATCCAAGGTGCCAGTCAGGATTTTGGTATGGCAATATCTTTGAAAATATATTTCAAAATTCAGTAGCAAAAGTCGCCATAATAATTTTAATCAGATCGAAGGAAATATTTCAATTAAGCGTAGTAGTTCTGAAAATTTCAAATCAATTTGCTAATCAAATCCTTGATAATTCAATTATAATCAGTTACTCTCGAAATGTGTTCTCAAAAATTACTCATCAAGATACTATCGATATAAGGAGTACAATTTGAAGTACAGAATTGAACTGAAATGTCATGGAAATTGAAATAACAAATTGAATATTAGTTTATCTAACATTATGAAACATTAGTTTTAATTAAGTAGTAGAATAGAAATACTGAGCTGGTGGAAAAACATAAGTTGTACTCATTTTGCTGAAAAAATACGTCATCGACAATTTGTGCATTTTTTTATAGAACGACATCCTGAAATAAATATCCAACTGTTTACTGTATGGAAGATTATCTCAAAGTTCATATCGGAGGATTCAGGGCAAAATACTACGCTCATTAGGGCAGAATATCCGTTATATAGATCCGCTACCGAACCCCTCCAATATTTTGTTGTTAATTTGTCACGTCGAAATTAATTTTGTTGCTTGTGCCCTTTCCGAGAAACAGTGGATATTCGTGTGTAATATTACACTGGAATAGCCACCTCCATGTATCTCCTGAACGCAGTAGGATTTCGGTATGATTCCCGCGGCATATTTTTGCACTATTTGTTGTTTTCGGGGTATAGTGAACCCATCCAAAAGCCAACCCTTTCGAAAGATACGCTCCTGTTCACTTTCTGAAAAACGCAAATAATTTTTGTGTGAACTGGCCATTTATTTGTGTGTGGTTGGTATCTAAAATTAATAGGATTGCATGAAATTCACAAAACTGTTCTATACTCTTAGTATTATCACAACTAAATAGCTTACTAGCATATCCACCCCTTAATAATTAGCGTCTATGATCATTTAAATGAGTTCATTTATAAAATATATTCAAAAAATATAGGCAAATATAACATATTAGTATACAATATTTTTTGTCTTTTGATACGAAAATGATCCAAATATATGGTATTTTCTCCTGATTTTATATACGTTAAGAGCCTATGAAAAATGATAGAATTGTGTTTCAAATGAATGCACACATTCTCCGTATCATTAATTTATATCCACTTGGTATTGCCTCGCCTATGATATACAGGTGCGTAGGTATACATTATACGTATGTACATGTGCCCAACACCATCGTGTGGATCGTTATTGTAGGCCCTTTTCACATCTTCTTTTCCAGAATATGCTACGGCACCCATTAAAACCAGTTCGGAGTTTATTCGTCATTTCCCACATTTTGGAAATTTTCTCTGTCTGCTTAAACTTTTAATATTTATTATATTTTTATTATATAATATTTATATTATTAATATTTTAATATTTACATAATATTTAAATTAGCTAATGTAAAAATACTTTTGGCTAAATCTTCTCTAAATAGCATATTACACTTGTCACTTTTCGGTTTTTGGAATTTTTTCTCAACTTCGATCGTTAAGCCTACTCTCAAGTATAATATATTGTAAGGTTTAATAACATTTATGGCTCAATCGTCTCTAGAGGGTTGACATCTAAGAGTATAAGAGTATCCTAAGAGTATATGTACTCTACCCGTTTTTTAGGATTTTTGAAATTTTGTCGAAATGCCTTCCAGAGCATATTTTCAAATATTGAATATTTACTCTACGATAGAATTTTTATACTAAAATATGAGAAAGTATTGAGATGGATAGAACGCCACTTTTTGTAATGGAGTACATCTGTCGCCTTTAGGGTATGTGCTCACTATAGTCCGAAAGCAACAACACATACCGCCTGAATCATATTGATATCCTGTTGCTTCATAAGTCGCAGGCTATTCTAGCGTAATAGTACTCTGGAAAATCCACTCTTTCTCGGAAATGATGGAAGCAATAAATTTAATTTTGACCTCTCAAATTACCAATAAAATAGCAACACAATATGGGGTGAGTTCGATAGAGGACCCACTCATCTAGCGTAACATATGTCAAAACACTTTAAATTACCTCATGACCAAAGAGTTTAAAGGGAAGAAACCTAGTTAGGTTATGCTTGGATGTAATGGAAGAGTGGATGAAATAGTTTAACAGATATTCGTAATAAAACGGAGCCTAGAAGAAAGGAATTTTTTTTATACAACATTAAATTTAAGTCTTATAAACAATATTTTTGATCATGTTAAAAGAGCAAGATTTTGACATAGGGTTGGATGACTGTTTTATGTTTTAAAGCCATAGAGAAGACTTGTGGGCTGTTCTCGAAATGAGGAAGCGAACGGCTAATAAGACGTTCACAATGTACCTCAATAAAGCCAAAAGCCCAACTGGTTCTTTTTAATAAATTGCCGAGGTTTGTCCATAATCTAGGAATTATTCACGCCAGTACAATGAAATTAGGTGAGTGCAGGTCAATAAAAAGTAAAAAGTCGTTTCACATCACGGATTACATAATAAATTTAGTCAAACAGACGTAACTTTTTTTTTTAAATAAAGCAATAATTTTCTACGTTACTTAATGTCAGTACAATGCATAGTGTGACTATTGGAGATGTCGATATACTAATCTCCTATATTTAGGAGGCCCGTTATTAGTTATTAGTATATTAGTTTTATTAAGCACGACAATTCTTAAAAAAACATCAGCATCAATTTTATATTTGCGGCAATAATCGCACATACTCTGGTTTTCGGAAAATGTGGATTTCTAGAATTGTAAAAAATCCTTATATGAGTTACATATTCCACATTCCAACGTGACATCCAACGACATAATTCTTTTTCTATTTACAACCGAAAGTTTTGCAGTAACTTTTCCCCAAAGGCTATATGAAGCTCCACGAGATACAATTTCTTGTAGTAATTGAATCTCATATTTTTAATCCGAAAATATTGACTTTAACATTTGTATTGCAACCTCTCCAAATTCTTCTGTGTTTTTTTCCAGATTCATTTAGGAACCATATTTTTCAAAGTTGCAAATAATTTTTATAAGTACTACTACGTTTGTTAAGAAGCAACTACTGGGAGAGTGTTTGTGAAATCATCTGAACATCCTTGGTAAACTTCACTTGCGTATACCTGACAAAATTGTTTGAAGCAACATTTAAAAGTCCATCCAGGAAGTATGCTCATGCATAGAGAGAACTTTCGATTTTCTACTGTCAAAAACAAATGTCCCACTACATAAGAAAGTAATTCTGTTAGGCACCCAGAAGGTTGAAATTATTAAGTAATAGTAAAATATATGCTGCGATTCAATGTCCATTGCAATCTAAGGTGTATTGCTACATTCAGGAAAAAAATTTTGGCAGAGTATTAGACAGTGATAGATTTGAGAACTCTATGGTACTCTTCAATTTACCTAAGTGTATTGCTATTTGAAACTGTTCTAGTTTCTGCTGTGATAAAGACCGGTTTACCGAAATAAAAATGTTTTTTGAGGTTGCAGCAGATATTGAGAAAACATTAAATTTACTGAAGTACTTCATACAACCATTCAAAAAAATTCGAATGGAATATATAATATCAAATCTCTATAAGTTTTTGAAGGATCAAAGTATGTAGAACACGTGTTTACTACCACCAACTTCTTTAATTAAATTATAGTAAAGAACTGAATATGTCAAATACTCATTAAATTTCTAGAGGAATCAATCAGATCAGGTCACAAGCGACAGTACTTGTAATCAGGTGATTGTAAGAATTATCGTTAAGACCGGCACGTTCGGAAATACATTTAATTATATTTTTGCGCTTACGTTGTTTGGGATTTCATTTCCAAGATCAAAGGAGGACATTAAAAATTAGCTCGTTTGTTCAACGCCAAATATAACTCGCAAACAAATTCCGAAATAAAATGTATTAGCGGAGGTCTTCAGGGCATCAGAATTGAATTGAAATTGTTTTTACTTTCATTTGGAATCTGTGCTCCCGAATCAATTAGGACAACGAAGGCAAGTTTGTTTAATGAAAAAGAACATTTTAGAAGGTACGTTTGAAGAAACTGCAAAACAACTCGTGTAGCAGATTATGTCTGCGAGTTGTAGGTTTTTCCATAGCCGATGGATGTTGTCAGCGTTCTCTTTAGTAAAAGTTTAAAAGGGAAATCCTGGAAATGTTTTATAAACCTCGTCGCCATGGTTACGTTTCATAAATAAAATAGAACGAATTTGGTAATACATAATATATATAATACGATATAAATGCACGATTTTTTGTGCAACCTTAGAAAAATTGCAAAATAAACCTTTACTTCCCGACATATCCCAAACTCCAAATTCATTCAAAATTTTTCCCAAAAAAAATCTGATATTTCGGGAACTGTTCAACTTAGTGATTTGAAACTTTGCTAAAGAATTAAGGTGCATCATTTTGACGTACCCTGGAAGTTTCATTTCGAAATTAGAAAGTTACATTTTTTGTTTAAAAAAAAGATGAAGGTTTACCACTTGTTTTTTTTTAATAAGGAACATTATTTAATGGGACACTATGGGACACTAATGGGATTCTATCAGTCACGACAACAGGCCGGATTTAGATCTGGATATGAAACAAGTGATCATCTATTAGCAATAAAGAATATGATAGAAAAGTGTATCGAATACAACAAGCCTCTAGTACTGATATTTGTGGACTACGAAAAGGCTTTTGATACAATCAGTCACGGAAAAATGCTGGAAGCTTTAACAGAGTATCGTATAGACCACCGATATACAAACATCATTAAACATATATATCGGAACGCCACAGCAAGTATTAGACAGGACGATAGGCAAACTGAAAAATTCCCCATACAACGCGAAGTTCGACAAGGAGACACCATTTCACCAAGACTGTTCACAACAGTGTTGGAGTATGCATGCAAGAGGGCAAATCTGAGTGGAAAAGGTATCAATATAAATGGAGAAAATCTAAACCACCTTCGATTTGCGGATGATATTGTGCTAATAACAGACAGTATAGACGAAGCTAAAGACTTACTGAACAGACTCCACCGCTCCTCCCTAGAAGTAGGACTAAAAATAAATATGTCTAAAACACAAATTATGACAAATCTAGTACTCAGCGAAAGCATAAACATTGCTGCATCGATCAGACTACTTCTTACATATACCTAAGACACGAGATTTGCCTTGGAAGAGATAACCAAACCATCGAACTAAACCGCCACATTAGACTGGCCTGGGTAGCTTTCGGCAAACTTAACTATGTTTAGGACCTTTAGACTTTTGTCCAGGACCAGGAGTCCTGGACGCGATAGAGAAGGTAACAACCCTCAAGTGGAATTGGGCAGGACATGTCGCCAGAATGACGGACAACAGATGGACAAAACGTATATTACAGTGGAGGCCGAGACAAGAAGCCTACCGAAACCGAGGCCGCCCACCAAGAAGATGGACCGATGACCTGAAACGCTGCCACAGCAACTGGATGCAGGCAGCACAAGACCGAGATGCATGGAGAAGAATGAGGGAGACCTACGTCCAGCAGTGGACACGAGATGGTTGACTGATGATGATGATGATGATGAAGATGATTTAATGGGACAATTCTGCCGCAAGCCAAAATGGATGCTGTCCTTATGCCAGAAGTGGAAGAAGTGAAAATTATGTTCATTTACTGACGTACTAACTGGTAAATCCAAAAATAATCTTTAAGAAACGCAGTATTTCCAAAAAGAGTAAAGTGAAGTTACAGTAAACATTTGTTTTACTTCATTTAATTAGATATGGAACTTCACCAAGTAACGGTGAAAACAATAAATATCCAAAAATAGTAAGTTACTAGCTTAAAATGTAACTGAAAACCTAATATGAATTTCATTGACTTACCCTGGGGGTTTCATAGGAAAATTAGAAAGTTTACTTTTTCACCTCAAAAAAAAGTTTTCTAAAAAACTGTCCAAAGTCCGTTTCTAACTTTGAACCGTAAACAAAAAGGTGATTTTTCATGCAGTAAATCTCATTATGATTATTTTATGACTTAAGCAATATTGATGTTTTTTTAGCTTTCTCAAAAAAGTAGTGTTATATTCGATGTTGTTAGAGTTAGCGAAGTGAAACTTAACTATCGGACAAAGAAGTCCCCGTATTAGTCTACCCTGAGAACATTACCTGAAAATTAAACTGTATATTTTTTTGCACGAAAATATATGGATGATATCTCTCTTATTCCAAACTAATAAATAAATTGCGATTTTTCGTTTGTGGCGCGTTAGCATTGAAATTTACAATAGACCGAATAGCACCATCGGATTTTGCTGCGAAAAGTACATGGACAGATATGCATATATCAGATTTATATAAAACAACAAAATCGCGGTACTATAACTCCATGCAGATTTACTGTGAAAACCCATTAGTATTTTTATTGATTTAGTAATACTTATATTTATAACATTTATATAACTAGGCAGTCGTTCACGATTGCATAATTGTTCCAGAATAAATTTAACTATAATAATTCACTTCGATTATAGTTGATTAGTTTGATTGGGCACCAAGGGCCCTTAACATCAATATTCAACGCATGGTTGATTGCATATTTCACCATATATATGGTGTCCCATTTTAATGTACCACCCCTGATATCTCTATAGATGTGCAATTTAGCGAAAAATGGTTTTGACAAAAGTTGTAGGATTCGAAGGGTGATCCAAGGGGGATCCAAAAATGACCTGGTCGTTGCCCTTGAAATGCATTTTCAAGATCAAATCAAGGTCAACTTAAGTTGTTTTTAATGAAAACACATATTTTTTGTCATATTCGGATTCTTCAATAAAAAATACGTATCTTTTGCGCTTTGACCTCGATTCAACCATCAATTTGTCCAGTCAACGGAACATCCTTCAAAGTGCAACCACTCAGAGTCTAACCAGTCAAGGCAAAGTCCCCCCTCCCCACCGTCCAGTCACTCAAGGCAAGACCCCAACGTCCAGCCAGTCACTGCAATTTCAGCGCAAAAAGTGCTCTATCAAATGCCCATTCTGTTGAATACACATTTGTATTCTCTGCCGGAAACTTCTTTGGACATCTATTAATGTTTGTGTGGTGATTGCGTGGAATGCTGCAACAATCCTATCCATCATATTTTGTACCGTCGTCGGGCGTTCCGCGTAATAGGTCGTGAGCCGAGTCCAAAAAAGTGTCTCATAGGAAACCACTTCAAATTTTAAATCTAGATTGCCCTTCACGCGAATTACCAAAATGTGCAAGTCTGGCAGCTTTGAAGTGGGGCGTTTAATAGGGGTGTAATGTCAAAGTTACCCCTAATTGTGGGTCCCAAAGTGCGATAAGAAACCAAATAAAATTTGATGGGTTGCTTTGTTCGTGATGCACAGTTCACTAAAAACATTATGACAGACACATAGGGTGTTTGAGCCGGTTTTCTATCAGTCAAAGGGGGTTGCTAAAATTGCTCTGTTTTGGTGATGTCTGGCGGGGTGACCGACCCACCCTATGTGTCTGGCATAATTCTTTAGTGAATTGTGCATCACGAACAAACCAACCCATCAAATTTTATTTGGTTTCTTATCACCCTCAATTAGGGGTGACTTTTAAACTATACCCCCATTAAACGCCCCACTTCAAAGCTGCCAGACTTGCACATTTTGGTCACTCGCGTGAAGGGCAATCTATGTTTTAAATTTGAAGTGGTTTCCTATGAGACACTTTTTTGGACTCGGCTCACGGCCTATAAACTCTCTGCTTTACAGCTCCCCACAGGAAGAAGTCTAGCGGGGTTAAATATGACGATCTCGCCGGGAATTCACAGCGTGGACTACCAATGCCAATCCAACCATCTGGATATGTCGCGTTCAGAAATCTCCTGACAGGTGTTCCCCAACTATGCCCGCCCAAACATTAATTGACCATCGTCTTTGTGTACGGTGATCACGCTGCCAATGTGGATTTTCTTCTGAATAATAATGCGCGTTATGAAGATTAACTCCTCCCATGTTGTCGAACTTTGCCTCGTCTGTAAAGAGAGTCCGATCAAAGAGAAATGGGTCTCTACGCATTTGTGTTTCAACCCATTGACAGAATATAAGTCATCTGGCAGGATCACCTGGCTCAATGGCATGTGTCAGACGAAAGTGATATGAATGGAATCTAAAATGACGCAATGTATGGGAAACTGTTGATCTGGGTACTCCATGCATTCGTTGAATTTGACGCGTCGAAATATGAGGATCCTCGGCAATAATAGCGCGAACCACAAGCGCAATATGCTCTCTTGGGCCCGTCCGTCGCCTGCGCCTTCTGAGTTTACCTTCTTGAGCTCTTATCGTTACAAGTCTAATAGTCCTCCTAGTAGGATAACGAGCATCTGGATACCTTTTAGCGTACAACCTCGCCGCAGCGCTGTAATTGTCGTTACATTCTCCAAGAATCGTGATCATATTGACAATCTCGACTGGTGTGTAGGCAGCCATTTTCGTGGTCCTACTGTCACTTGATCGCGACCTTGACACGTTTTGACCTGATTGAGACTTGAAATTGACCTGTAGATTGGACTTGGCCTGACCGTGACTAAGCCTTGACCAGACCTTCACCATACTTGACCCTGATCTTGACATGGTCAAGCCAAGGTCACATAATGGTTAGAAATAAAGATCAAAGCTGAAAAGTGTGTTCTAGCGAGAAATCGAAGCACTTACGAAAAAAATGTTTCATACACAAGATACGTATTTTTTATTGCGGAATCCGAGTGTGACATAAAAAATATGTATTTCCATTAAAAATAATTAAGTTGACCTTGATTTGACCTTGAAAATGTATTTCAAGGGCAACGACTAGGTCATTTTTGGATGGACCCCTTCGAATCCTAGAACTTTTGTCTGAACTATTTTTCGCTAAATTGCATATCTAAAGAGATATCAGGTGTGGTATATTAAAATGGGACACCCAGTATATAAATTATTAAAAATAAATTAGTGAAGAAGTTTCGCGTAGTGTTAATTATTTTTATCAGTAAAAACGTTACAATATCTAATCGTATTTGAGCAATAGGCAGCAATTAATTGGCGAGATCTAAAGCTTACATATTTACGTGAGGAGTTCCACATGGACCCAATTTGGGATCGTTAATGTTTCTAATCTTTAAAAATGTACATTAAAATAAACTCAATTCAAGACAGCTGCTTGTCTAAAACAAGGTATTTGGCTGTATTATAAGCAAGGTTCAAAATGTGGCCATTCTGAAGGAATAAAGCATTCACTTGATATTTTCAATAAACTTTCCGACAGCATGTCACATTATTTAGTATTTTTAGTGTCGATCAGTAATTCATTTATTTAAAGTAATATATTGCATTGTGTGCAATATATTTGAGAGTTGTAATTAAAATGGTAGAAATCTTCCTAAAAAAGTTGCCAAGTAAAATGCATATAACATTCCACTTAAAAAATTTTACATTAAAAATCGAACGTTTTCTCGCAACATGATTGAACACTGAGTTTTCCTGTTTCATCGATGTCATACTAAAGATAGTGAAGGTGTTTACTGGTATATGACGTCCAGAACGCACCTGACTCCAGTTTGACACGAAGTTGCGTTGTGACGGTCTTCTATTTTGTTCAGATTTCAGACAAAACTGTTAAAAATATGCAAATAAATGTATGCGGCATAATAATACAACTAGAAATCTTTCGACACGAATTTCCAAAAGTAGTCAAATTCCCTACTGGAGTGAAAATAATACGCTTCACTCCTATTTACGGAAGTGTAATATGTGTTTCAAAATGATTGTCATCTAGTCGGCTGTGGAATTCCCATGTAAAATAAAAAAAAACCGCCTTGCGAAAATAGGAGTTTCTACTAGCTATACATAACCTCAAAATTACCTACTTAATCTGTTTTGACTTCTGGTTTTTCTCTTTCAAAAGAAAACGAACTCTGAGTATTTGTCTATTTGTAGTACTTGTTTTGGCCCTGAAAAGGGCCGTTAATTACCAGCAGTACTGATTGCCAGTTTCACAAAAAATGTTAGAAGTAACACTTGTTGTCAGAATTAGGTAGAATCAAATCAATAGAGCGCGGCACATCAAAAATTACATGTACACAAATTCCAACGCCAACTAGATGACAATCATTTTGAAACACATTGTATCATATCGTTCAATAGAAAAATTGATTCCATGCTATATGATTACGCGACTGAAATAGGTTTTCATAGAAATAATAGAAATCTTAGAATACTGTAATCTTGAATGATCTGGGAGTGACTATTGATAAAAAGATACCTTATGTAACCACATTTGGGAGACTACCTCTTAAAAAAAACAATAATATGCAAAAATATGCCAAAATATACAACATTTTCTTACGTTCGAAATATGCATATCAAGTGTATTTTGGTTAATTAGTAATATGTTTATGGTATTTATTTCGATACCTAGAATTAATTTATTTGATTAATTGCATTAAAACTATTATTTAGAGGATACCATTATATTTAATACTAACTAAAAACGAAATATTTACAGAATTTCCTTAAAGTTAAAACTATACGTAGCTTTAAAGAATATCTATCATACAGATACATTTATAAAAAGCGGGTTTTAATTAAGTGCTCCTATTATTAAAGAATGAGTTTAGAACTGAATGTTGTTCACAACTACTACTCTAATTTCTTCTATCTGCTAACATGTGTTTGAATAAAAAGAGAAGCTTCATTCCACGTCAACCGAAGCAATAGGGGTAGATTTCAGGTTTGGCATTAAATTTTCTTCATTTTTATGATTTATGGAACCCTGCATATTCAATTCCCTACGCTGTCAAATATTTGGGAAATTTTTTACCAATCTTAACATCTACATTTTTACATTTGTTGCTGAAGCTTTGTATTAAATTAACCGAATAGACAAAAGAAGCTACTAACTACAAACTAGCTTCCAAACGCAAAATATTTGTAGATACAAAACTACAATTTGTTTTAATAAAACAATAAATAATAAATATAAGTTGTCGCTGCATTTCTTTATTTTTAAATATTTCTTGAGACAATACAACAACTCGAGATGAATCAGTTATATCGCAAACGACTTCTTTTGGCATATTGTAATGATCGGCATGAAAACTGCGGCATCAAGCCATGTTCGCCAACGCGTTATGACAGGTTGAGGTGGCAAGTGAACTCCTGGAAGTTTTGCCTTATATAACTGAATCCTCAAAGGAGCCTTTAGGAATATTTTTTTTACGTTACTAATTAAGTCATTTTCAAAGGGAAACTCGCACCTTATATACTCGGAGAATTAATTAATTCCATGTGCTAAACAAGTTATATGGAGCAAATTTTTGTAAAAAAATGTTATACACTGACCTGCTTTGAAAATATAGGGCGCAGCGTCAGACAACAAAATAATTAATTTTTTAGTAGAAACTTCATTCGGTAAAAAGAATTTTATTAGAGTGTCCTGTATAAATCGGGTAATGGTTACGTTGTTTGTTGTCGAGTTGCTTCGATGACACTAAGTAGGAAATCCCTGGATTATCTTTCTTTAGCACCCCTATTAAAAGATTCGCCGTGTATCTGCAACATGAATCGGTTGTTTCATCAACAACAATATAAAAATAATTGTTACCAATTAGTTCCTTTATTAATTTATGGAAGTGATATCATTTTCTCTTAAAGTAGATTCTTCTGAAATATCAAAATTACAATACTCTCCCAAAAAAGCTCTTCAATTTATATTACTGGTTTTTTAACGGTATATTTGAAGCCACCAGAGCTTTACACAAATGTTTGTGAAGCTCAGTTTTATCATTCCTTGCGAAAGTTTGTGGCTCCAAACAATTCTTGATAGATAGATTGATGTATTTCTGCCCGCATGTAGTTTATTAATATGCTTTGTGCTTTTCAACATTGAACTTTTTCTCTGTATATATCTGCAATAATGAAAACTACAAATAATTCTGTATCAAAACTATTTTGATCGTTTGATTAAAAAACCTCTAGGTATCACTTTTATAAGTAAATTAGCAAATCTTAGTTAATTATGCGGTTAAGCCGCATTTTTCGAAATATTAAAAACTTAATTTCTTTGAACACGTTTGAACACGCCGTACAAAAAAAATATTCCCTTAACTTTGATTTCAGCATACGGTTTGATCCATTTCACTTTAGGCATTTTGAAGAATAAAATTTTCTCTACTAGAATTGATGCGTTAAATCTTTATAAAATACGATTTTAAACTAAGCTTACTTGTATTAAATACCCGCAAAGTACCTATAATTAACCCGGACAGAGATGGTGTATCAAGCACTTAAATATCCTACGTACAGGGCGCCTCTTATCTGACCAAACTGGTGTAGTTCAAAGAGAGAAGGCCGCTGCGCTTAATTGGGCCATAAAAACCTTCCCGAACGTTACGGAAACGTCTAATCAAAGGAAGAATGATCTAGGTACTCCTTTCGCGAACAAACATTATTAGAAAAAAAAAGAATATACCAGAAGGTTCCCGAATACATTATTGAATGTATATAATGACGGGCTTCCGGTCGGAGAGGGAGATTAGACGAGAAGCCGCGTGAGTGAACAGTGCGAAAAACATACAAGTGAAAAAGTGTAATTACATTAGCAGTTAAGAGTGTAATATAAATAAATTAGTTTGGAAATAGTCTATAAATAGTCTGGAAATAGTGTTAAGACAGCGTGTAAAATAAATTAGAATAAACGTTACAATAGGTTATAAATTCCAAGAATAATATTAACGTTGATTGCGAAGTAACAGTTCAAGTTAAATTTACGAGAACATTTTGTGTAACTTGAACAAAATATGCAAATAAATGCAACGTGTATTAAAAAATTGCAAAAGCACCTTGTTTAGAAACATGCCAATTATTGTAGAAATATGCAAAAATTGCATTAAAATCCGATATGCATATTATCCCCACATTACTAATAATTTTCGAAATTGATTCCGAAATTACTTAGCTTTTAATAAATATAACACTTTCGACCACACAAAGCCGTTTGGACTTCCTGATTTTAATTCGTGATTGGTGTCTGTATTAGAAAAATACACCAGAAATTTATAAAAAAAACAATAAGTTTCAAGGTTCCAGTTGTAAAACATAATCTGTAAATGAGCATGAATTTTAACTTGCTATTTAATTTGAAACATAATGCCATTATTGAATCTGGTCTCACACTAACTGAAAATTCCTGAAATTTAACATTTATTGCATTATATCGCATACATGCGGAATCAAAATTATTTCTTCTTCTAAAATCTGTATTTGGCACTCAATAACAATACCGAAATATGGTTTGTTTATATTGACATTGTTTTGGATGACCCTTAAACTCTATCTGTTTAATATCCCGTGGATGTTATGAAGTATGCGTTTTTTCCTAAATGCGAGATAGGTAGAGAGAGAACTCCCTAAAATACTTTTCTAATCCCCTTCGTCCCTCTGATGTAAGGGATTCTATAAGCCAGCAATTATCGTCCCGAAATGCAATATCCGCCGACAAACTTTGACATTTTTCCTAAACGAATCTCGGAATCGAATTTCCTACCCTTCTCCGGCACACGGTTTATTGAATTGTGTGTGTGTGTGTGAGTGTGTAAAGCTCGGCGGAGAAGTAAAAAAGGGATCCCCCTCCCCGACAAAGAGCAATTAAAAAGTTCGATCGTCGTTGACGCGTATCCCTCGGAAAACCTCCCGAGCAGCAATTATCATCCTGTTATAGTTGAACCGATGGATGTTTTAGTTCCAGTCCTCGCCGAAGCTCTCATAAGCGTATGATTGTGACTGTTAAATCCCCATTAAACGATGGAAACGTCCCCCAGACACGATAAGTCCGTTCCGCAATTAAATATATCACGTCTGAGAGTGGCTTTTAAATATCTTCCGTCGTTCCTGTTATTTTTATTTACGACGCCGGTCCTTATCGAATACGAAGCCGGAACGCGTCCTTTTTTCTTATACGGAGGATAAATCGGGAAGTGATATCGGCGACAAACAAAAGGAGGACGGGACGTCTAGAGGGCCGTTAAGTGTTTCCATTTTGGAAACGCTCATGAATGATAAAGCGGCTTTTGATGAAGGGAAGACCCCGTCCGCTCGTCCCGGGCATGACCGTTTTATAAATGCCTTTCTTTCGTTTTTAACGGCTCGTCGATGAACTATTCTGATCCATAGCACGATCATTAGTTTTTCTTTCGAATCGATGATCAATCATTTAAAATTACAGCTCGAATTTTATGCAATATGAGAAGTTCAGGCTAACACATAATATGAATTTTGGAGTGCATTCAAAGCAATTTTCCTGGCAAGAAAAGATAGGTAATGAAAACTTTATACTTTAAATATTCTAGCCACCGTCAGCATATTCGCCATAAATTTACATATTGCATCTCCAAAATTTTAAATATTTTCCTGTAACTTATATGCATGTAGAACGTCCCTGTTCGCGTAATACTTATTTAGTCGTTTCGTGAAATGATACAATAAATTTTATCTTAATTATTAACGAATGTAAAGTTAGCAATATTCACAAATTCACAAGAATGAAAATCTGTACCACTATAAATTAAAAATATATTCGGTTAAAATTCATCATAAATTATTTGTCGTTTTCAGTTGCTTAGGACGATACCAATCAGTTATTACTTCTGAAGAAATGTTTTCCTCTACCTTTGAAGATGATAGAAATAAGGGTGAAATTTGAACCACCTAGATTTTTTAAAACAATTTGTAACACACTATTATTTCTCTTTCCGAGGATATTCCAGAAATCTCTCCGGACGAAATCTACATGGCTCTACAAAAGATGAAGAACAATAAAGCTCCGGGGAATGACGCTATAGTCACAGAGGCGCTAAAGATAGGAAGACCAGTACTTATGGCCAAATTTCAAGAGCTCTTCAATTTATGTCTGGAGACCCAAAACATCCCTACAAAATGGAATAACTCTATAACGATTCTGTTGCATAAAAAAGGGGATATAGCATATTTGGAAAACTATAGGCCTATTAGCCTCCTTAACCACCTTTATAAAGTATACACCCGAATTATAACAAATAGGCTGGAAGCAAAACTGGATTTTTACCAACCCCGGGAGCAAGCTGGTTTCCGTTCCAAGTTCGGTCCAATCGACCAGCTACAGTGCTTAAAAATATTGATAGAGAAAACCATCGAACATAATCGCCCTCTTGTATTGATATTTGTCGATTTTAAAAAGGCTTTCGATACAGTAGAAATACCAGCTATTCTAAGAGCATTACAATAATGTAGAATATATCATCGATACTGTAACATAATAAAAAATATATATGACAACGCCACAATGACAGTTTATCTACATTCACCAACTAACAATATAAAGATAAAAAGAGGAGTTAGGCAGGGCGATAACATGTCACCAAAGTTATTTATTACTGTGCTAGAACACGCGTTTAAAAAATTGACATGGCAACAAAAAGGAATTCTTATCGATGGAGAGAGACTCAGCTATCTGCGTTTTGCAGACGATATTGTTATTTTAGGGGATAATCTGGGAGAGGCCAAAGATATGCTCCATGAGCTTAACAAGGTGTCATAGGATATTGGACTATTGATAAACTTTGAAAAGACTAAGGTGATGACTAATATGGTTCCTAGTGACCAAATGCAGATAGATAACAACAGAATAAAGCTAGTCGACAAATATGTATATTTGGGCAATGAGATAAAAATATACAGAGACAACCAAACCTGTGGACTTACCAGACGAATCAACCTGGGGAAACCATACGGAAAAATGAGGGACATCTTTAAAGCAAACATCCCAATCCGCCTGAAAAGAAATGCATTCAATCAATGTATCTTGCCAGTTTTGACCTATGGCGCAGAAATTCTAACTCTAACCAAACCAACCGCAGAAAAACTCAAGAGTGACGCAAAGGCGGATGGAGAGATCGATGTTAGGCCTAACCTTGAGGGACCGAGTGAGAAATGAACAGATACGTCGACGTACTAGAGTGGATGACATTATACAACGAATCGTACGGAAAAAGTGGAAATGGGCCGGACACATCGCTAGAATGGCAGACGGTAGATGGATAAAAAAAGTTCTAGAGTGGCGACCAAGAGCAGACACACGTAGTCGAGGCAGACCTCCCACCCGATGGACAGACGACTTGAAAAGAATAACGACAAATTGGATAGCAGCTGCTAAGAACAGAGAGAACTGGAGACGTTTGGAGATTTAGATTTCTTATTAAAATTTGTAACACGCTAGTTTTCCTTAAAAAAAGTTTCTAAATAAATCATTTTATCATTTAGATACGCCGATGATACGGTAGTCTTGGCAAACAACTCAAACGATCTGCAACAAATTATGAACAGCATAGTAACTCACAGCAAGACTAACGGCCTACTCATAAATATTAAGAAATCGAAACTATTAGTATTGTCAAAATGGCCGAAAAATCTGAACCTTAAGATCAATAGAAGACGAGTTGAACAGTTTATGTCCTTTAAATATTAGGCACCTTGATATCTCAGCAATTGGGTGCAAAAAGTGAAGTTTGATAAGGAATTCTACAGAAGTGTCTTTCTAAGCATGGAAAAATTCTTCGTTAGATCAGAATTGAGTTTAGATTTTATAGTCAGAATGCTACGATGCCATGCGTTTGAACACCGAAGTGCTCAATCCTATGAAAAAGCAAAGAGAACGCAAAATGTAGGGGAAAGGTCTGTCGGCAGACGTCAGATTTCCTAGCTCAAAGATTTACGTAGTGGTTTGGATGTACATCTAATGATATTTTTCGAGCAGCAGTTTCGAAAATAAGGATTGCTATTTGGATCGCCAACCTCCGTAGGAAGATGGTGTAGAAAGATGTGCTAAGAGACGGTTATTAGAATTGTGTGGAGTTGAGTTGAGAGTCAAGCAGTGGAGCTTAGCGTATCCAGCGGGCAACCGCACGGCGAAGGCTACGTCTGAGGAGGGAGTTTTCAGCGATTTGCACTGACGCCGGCATTAGGAAACACAACACTATCTAGTGCAGTGTGTTAAGTACAGATATTTATGGGCCCGGCGTTTAAACGGCTGGATTTATTTTCATTTAATGTGTTTTAATTTCACTGATTCTGTGCATGTTTTCCTATTGATTCGATATTTCGCGTTTGTTTTCGGTGAGTGAAGAATCGCAACGAAAAGAGTGCATATTGGTCGGTTTTCAGGTACATTCCTTATCGTTAAGGAGGATGCCAGTTTGTTTTGGTGAATGGCTTATCTCACCTTGATAAAAGTGGTTATGATTTTGTAAAAGACTACCATTTTCTTGGGGGAATGAGTGTTTTTAAATTTTAATACAAAGTCATTATCAATTACTAGAACTAATTTCTTGGTTTATTTACTATCTCCGTTTATATCACAACCCTGCTAGTTAACAAAGAACTTCATTTCACATTAGGTTTGAATTTATCCCAAATTTGAAAATTACTTTTATTTGTGTTTGGAATTTCCATTTTAATGTTGAATATCTGTTAATTTTCTATCCAGAGTTTCCTTTGCTCTTGAATACTGTTTGATTAGTGTTGTTGTTTGTTGTTGTGTTTTCGGTTTAAGCTCTTGTTAGGTTTTTCCCATTTTTTATAACCTTCCTTGTATTTTGTGATTAGTTTTTATTTATTTATTTATTTATTTATTTACTAGCAATTAACATTTTCATTGCTCACAGGAGCAATAGAAAAGCCTACAAGAGAGGGAAGACCCCCGATATTTTACGTTACAATGTGATCCACTAAACCAGAGTATTTATAATATGTTGATTTGTCAAGCTATGAAGTAACATTTAGCATCTCATGCTGCATCTATTTACAAAGAATTTTTGAACAGATAACCTTCTGATATAAACATTTTCAAAAGGTTACAGACGCGTGTGAAAGAAACAACAAATTATGCTGATCCGAACATTTCACGAAAGACCTACAACTGTAAGAATTTTAGCTTTAGAGAAAAAAATTTATGTATGAAACCAATGAAAATCCTCGAAGAACTTTGAAAGTACTGGCACCAGAATTTGGAGAACGTAGTAGTCCTATTCTTATTTCAGAATTCAGAATATTCAGAATTTTCAAACGATAAAATTTCATTCATACCGCTATTTTCGTGCCCAGATGCCGTTAACCTAACTTAATACAAAGACATTATGAAAAAAATCTTGCAAAGCGTTTAACCGTCGAATACGAATAAGACTTTGGTTTTTCAGCAGAAGAGGTATTTTTAACAGACACAATAAGCACCCTACAGAAAATTTCATACTGTACATTGAAGACCTATCATCAGCGCTTCCAAGTTAATATATGAGCTGGTATAATTGAAGCATATTCAATGGGGCGATTCTATCAGCAAGACAAATAATAACTTTTTCTTAACTTTTTATAAAAAAGTCCCTGGACTTATACCGAGCGGGTGTATCCGCTTATCCAGCAAGGTCCCGGGATCCTAACCTGTTGGAGTTTTTTTGTGGATGTAGTGAACACTAGTGAATTATATTGAAGAACTACATGAACAAATTGTCGCACCATTTGACAGAATTACACCTGAAATGCCTAAATGAGTGAGTTGCATTTCATAGCGATAAATCCAGCTATGTTGTGAAGACGTAAGAAGTAACTTCGAACGTGCACTCTATCAAAATGCACCTGTTGGAAAATCATTTTTAATAAACCTTACTAACATTTCGTTACCAGGAGACAAATATATATATATATTTTTTAATAAATGATTCGATTTTTAGCTGCTAAGCTGAGTAAAGTGTGCAGCAACTATTGGACAAAGCGCATGCGCCGTTGTGAAATTTGAGATTTTCTTGATTATGTCATTAATTATGGTTCGTCAATCGTGCAATTTGTTAATATTTTTCTTTTACACTCTGTAACTAGATGGAGACAAATTGAATTTTCTATACGAATAGGATATGGAAAGGTTAAATGAAATAGAAGACTTGAATGAAATTCAAGAGATCCACGAAATGTTTGGAGCACGGTGACCATGTATTCAGAGAAATATATCTTAAGAACAATGTAAATGTGTATGATTTGGACCCAATGTAGATCATCTCTGGAAACAGAATAAGAAATATGTAGAACCTCTTATCCACATGCAGATAAGGCTCTGTCAGGCTCTAAAGGGAATTAATCTCTCACAAAAAAAACCGCAGAGTAGGTGGAGGAACAAAAAGTGCCATGGAAGAATACAAAGCGCTTGCAGTGTATGATTTTGAATAGAGTTTTATTATCATTTTAGTGATTTATGTTTAAAAAATTGTATAACAAAATTTTCGGTCCACTTCTTATCGACGATCATGATTAAACGTACAATTCGAAAATCAAGCGAAATTTACAATTTGCCTAAAAGTGCTTCTTAACCTCAAATGCCAAATTACATACAATTACAAATGGACAGTTTTTTATATCTCTGTACGAGCTGTAAGTAAAGCTCCTTATACATATACCATTTTTTCAAACTTAATATTAGTGATAAGTAATAATATTAGTAATAAGTTGGTACTCTTCTGGAGGTGAATAAAGACAGAGTAAATTAGTCAAGTAAATATGCTGAACGAGTAGTTAAGGTATATTTTACTTGAAGATTAATAAACCGGGTATTAGAATCAGCACTTGACGCAGATTAGCGTACACGGGCCTCTATGAGGGAGTTCAGCAACACATTCATATTTCCACATATTGGTACATATCTCTGATATTTCTCACAATTTCCGTTGTACGAGCACATAATCCTAGTTTCAATTTCATCCATCTCCGTTGTCTCTGCACCCTCGATGCGGTCCTGTTTACCCCATCCAAACATATTGAGCGAACGCGGCTTCGGCTACTTCATTCGCGGAGATAAGGATATTATTCGCTTAGGTGGAAAGTTGTTTCAACTTTAAAGAGCTTACGATAATACCCACACTTCTGGGGATTATCTTACTTTTAAATAAAATAGAGGCCGTCTCGGAGGTTATTGAAAATTTTTATGTGCCAACTGCTGCTCGGGGGGCGAAACTTTCCCGCGACGGATTTATCGGGCGGGGGAGGGGGAGTTATCGGAAATCTGCGATTTGAGGGTCGGCTGATTCGGACTTGAATTTTCCGCCTGTGGGTGTCGCGATTATCGCCGCTTCCGCTAAATTTTTCCTGTCGTTATCTGTTGTTGACTCAATTTAACCGTCGCTGGAAATGGTACAAAGGGAGAGTATGTGGGGGATGAAGAATTTTGTGAAAGTGGAGGAAGAGACTCACAGATAGATCTCGGAGCTCCACAACTGAATGAAATTAAAATTTCTTCCGTTGAACAATTTGAAGCGGGAAATTTTATTATATATTTTCAGTCTGGTTTTATTTCTGCAGTTTTAATATGTTATCCTGAAACACAAAATACTTTTTCTGTTGCAGCTATTCTGAGAGAGGACGTGTTCGCAAAGTGATGTTCTAGGCGCTGTTGATTTCCGGAATCCCCTACCGTGTGCCTATTAGGATGTCTGAACGAACGTACGTCCAGTGAGCATTCGTGACTATAACTTTTCCAACTAGTTTGCACCATCATTTTCTGTTTTCTGTATTTTCTTCACAATTAGTGATGTCTAACCCTCCTTAGTTTTTCAGAAGCAATTTTATTTATCCACGTTTTTCTTTGCGTAAATGCATTTCTGTATTCATTTTCATTTGTATCATTTCCAAGTATTTAATCATTATAATGATATACACATATGTGTATAGTAATAACTACATATAAAAGTCATACATCGTGATTGGATATTGATACAGTTTTAAAACTTTCCGGTAAACTCTATGAATATATTGCTTATTTAATAAATGACTTTCCAAATTACTTTCTTATGGAGTCATTTGTCACTAAAAACAATTTTTAGACGTGTAAAGCATTACCTTTAAAGTATCATAATGTACTAATTGTATTAATACAATGACATAAGCTTTACTACAATGACTGGCTTTATTCACGTTAGCATTTTAATGGGCAATTAAACTTTTGAATGGATTTCGAAATTTTCTCAATACTCCGATCTAATGCTTTGGAACCTTTTAGAGAATTAACCAAATCATGTCTTCATTCATGAGAAAATTTGCTTATTTTTTATCCTCACAAATCTTTTTAATTTTATCTCATTATTAATTTTGGTCTTGGGGCATGTAGTAAAAGCATTTGTAATTAATACGTTATTGGCGAAACATGGTTAACTAAATGAACAACAACTAATCATTTTCAATTAAATGGCCGAAAAGACGATGATCATGATTAATTTTTCTGTATTAAGTTCTTCATAAAAAGTGGGTTTAAATTTTATCGTTTTAGTTTAAAAGTGTCTCTTATAATTAGGATCCTTTAGGATCTATAGTGAATTTAGAATCCAGCATGATGACCTTGGTATACATTTGTAAAAAATTGACGTTAACTTTTAGGCTTCTAATCCTTTGACCGTCTTACTATTTTCACGAATAGAGCCTGATGGGCTCTTAAGTGTGCACGGTTAGGAGATTGTAGCTTAGACAATGGGGCGGAAAAAATAGTTTCATCAAATCAAAGACATTCATTCATAAATGGATTACAAGGAGCGTTGTAACTTCTTAACTAGGGGAGATAGAGAGACAGCGAGAGAGAGAGAGAGAGAGAGAGAGAGAGAGAGAGAGAGAGAGGAGAGAGAGAGAGAGCATAATTTGCATGTTTCGACGGGTTAAACAGGGATGTGTCGTCATTACAGGGCAGTAGTGCTGTTCTTCACACATCTAGATTAACGGGCAATGCGGGACCTCGACCATCGATTACGTAGACTACCGATATTTCCAGCTAGTTACTGCCTTGTACGTGACACTATATTGCCTTTTTTGTTAACTTTAACCAAACTTTGTCATTTACGAGCTAATAGGGATTAAAATTTTAAAAATGTTTCATGTAGTCGTCGTGCTCCGATTACTTTTCATCCAGTTAAAAAAAGTATATTCACACACTCCGATCCTACCTTGTTACCGTACTATTTTGTGTTTCGAACGCCAACAAATTTACTTGTAAGCTGTGATATAAAACGTTGCATAACTTTAATATTTTGTTTTTGAACTTTACCCAATTTTCCGTTTTATCTAAATTCCACTGAAATAGTGCAGCTGCAAAAGTAGCGCCTTGGTCTATTGCCAATATTGGGATATCGTTCGCGAGAGTTCTAGCATCCGTGTTGCAATCTGATGAAATGTCAGACATAAGTATGTGAAGTTTCGGACGCAAGACTTTAGGAAAAGATCATTTCAGCTACAAAATTGTTTTAAATGTGTTTGTCAGATTTAAAATGTTGCCTACCGATTATACAAACTTATATTAAAGGAGTGAAAGCACACTTCATAAATATTTAATTTGTAGAAAAATATAAATTAACGTTGTTAGAGGAAAATATATCAGCAGGATATGACGCGTTTCAATTTCAGTTCAAAGCGTGTTATTGATATTTACTTTTGAAAATCGAATTTTGTTAATTACAGGTTATTCACAAATGAACGATTATAAATTTTGTTTGATATTTCCAATTTGTAAAAATGTTAAGAATGGTCTCAGTAGTCTCAGAAATCACGCATAAAATAGAACTTCTATATACCAAGACAAGTTTTCAAAAATATATTTTATACCTGCACAATTTTGGAAGTGGATAGTTTCGTTAAACAGACAATCACAAACGGCTGATTATTCCTTATTGACAATAAAGCATTACTGGACGCAACAATGTTTATGTTCATGCGCTTATGGAGACCCTGTCGCGACCTGCGTTAAGCACAAGGTCGAACACTGAGGGGTAGCTAGGGGTAGAGCAACACGAAAAAAGTAAGCCTAAGTAAAAAGGGTATATTGAACAAAATCAAATACATTAAACGCGCGACCAGCGGTCAACACGACACCAGTTGATGATAACACAAAGGAGAAGGAATCAAAAGTAATCAAAATATGGGACAACGTAGTACAACTTAAAAAACACGAAAAAACAAATGATTAACAGGGACTAATAATAATAAAAAAGGGGACCTAAATAATAACAGTGTATTAAAATAACGACTTACCCTAATAAGTTCATCGTGGACGTGGCTCAGGGGACGTGTCTCGGAGACCGACCAAGGGCGCGATTTGCGAAACTAATGAACCTGGTTTTGTCGGTCCCCAGCCAATTTATAATTTTTTCCTGATGACCAATCAGATTTTGTCGTTATTAACATAACGTGGAAAGTTCGTCGATTCCCGGACTCTTTGGCGGATGCTCGATCTCGAATTCGAGACGTTGCATCCGCTCGCGGGAATCGCGGGTCGAATTAGCGAAGAGTATTATCCGGGAATTGCTGAATCTATAAGTTACTGCAAAGTAGCTAAATTAGTTACTTTGCAGAGTAAAGAAAAGAAAAAAGAAAGCACGCGAGTTGACATAATGTAAGAATAAAAAGTTAAATTATCAGCGGAATTTGGATAAATTAATTGATTGATAGATAAGCTGATTGATCATTTCTTGACAATAAGGATATTTGTGTATGTACGTAATAAATATTTGAATAATGTATTACAACTATTAACAGATTTCACTGATGAAACAGTCTCGTTAAAAAGATATTAGAAATTAAATATCTCATACCGGTTTTATATGACGGGTTTTCCTGAGGAGCGATAATAGATGTTCAATTTTATTATCCACTGAATATATGTTATTACCAATTATAACATTTCAAGTGAAACAACCCTTTTAAGTATCGTGCTAAAATTCCTTGGTATCATAAATATTTCACAGTATGTTTATTTTACCTTCAAGTTCAAGTCATTTTGAGTTAGAACGTTTTTTTTAAGTTTTATTTTTTCGCAATGCAGCTAAATTCCTATAAAATATTGATTTCACAAGCAATTAGGACGAATCAAACTAAAACTTTCCTATAATAAGGATTTGAACATTTCAGTTTAACGAAAAATATTTGTTTGAAACTTAGATATTGATTTGTTTTTTAAATTCTAATTCCTATTTTTCTAAATTAGAGAGAGAGAGAGAGAGAGAGAAAGAGAGAGAGAGAGAGATTAAATCCTTGATAGAAGAAAACGAAGAGATTGACAATCACAAGGGGTACCTACAAATGAAACAACAAAGTTGAAAATGAAACACATGGGGTAAATTAAATGATGGGATGCCTACATAAATTCAGGACACTGCGCTGGGGTATATCATATCGAAGAATCTAACGTCGTATCGGGTGCGGATTTTTGCCATGTCTTAGATGACAACATAGCAAAACCAAGAAACCAAAACCTGACGAGGAGTCTCTGTGTACGCTTCAGAGTATTGGTCATGGAAGGAAGATAAAAAGAAAATCGATGCTCTGGAGATGATTCGTTGGCGTGGAATGATGAGAATATCTTGGACAAACAAGCAGCTACTACTACAGCAGTTACTACAGCAACTAAAAATAAAAAAGAGGTTACGAAAAACAATAGTTGAAAATATTGCCAGATTTTTTGGATATGTGGTAAAAAGAAATCGCCTTGAAAGACTTACCATTGAGAGGTAATAGATGGTAGAAGGTCTCGAGGTAGATCACCCACAAGGTTTACGGATCTAATCACAAAAATCATGGGATAAAGCCTGGTATATTCGTTCAGAATGGCTGGTAATGGAGACAAGTGGACGAGCACTGAGACGAACTCATGAAAGCACGATTCCCTAAAACGAGATATCCACTAAGCAATAGATTTGACAATTGAAAATAAAAAAGAGTTTGTTGGCTGTAAGTTTGTTCATGAATTTTTTTCGTGGGCTTAAGACTTTTCGGGATATATACATAGAACCAAAAAAGGGGATGTATGAAATGCTTGAAGTTTTGAGGACGTCTCGTCTATTTTCTAACCAATCAGTCCGAACAAAATCGCGGCCAGCCACCATTTGGGGCTACATAATTTGACTGAATCAATTTGAAAGGACTCATTGCCTTCGCCTCGATCTACGTGTATTGTAGTTATTTTTAAAACGTGGGCGACGGTCCTCGCAACAAATATTTATCACGAGGGCCATTCCATTTCGTCTGTCGGCGCTCGAGATTTTCCGATCCGGCGATCACCGCGAGAGTGCCGTCGTAAAACTTCCTCCTTTTATCTCGACGGTTCCTTTTTTGTTTGTTGCAATGACCGTCGATAAAACGGGGCCAGGCGAATTGATCACAAGAGAGTCTTCGCGGGGCGGGGGAGGGTGAACCGGGGGAGAAGGAATCGACGCCCGTCCGCCCCGGGCTTGAACTTCGGGTTAGGGGGACGATAATGAATCAGTGCGTCGGATTATTTCGTTGTTTCGGGCAATAACGGAAATGATTTATCTTGGAGTTTTTTGCGGTGATTGCGTACGAGGTTTTTTCGATTTGCGACGGCTGGAGGGGGAGCGACACGCACCTGGGGGAGGTTTTTCTAATCTTACCAAATTGAGAGTTGTAATGGCGACGTTTATGATAACCTTATACTTCGCTTTCAAGTCAACTTTAATCATATTTATCATATTGATGCGAGGAGGATACATCTTGTGTATAGTGAACTGAAATTTGTAAAATACACATATCAAATAAAACTTCGAATTGATATTACTTATTTGTGATAGCCCGCGGCGGTTTTTAGTCCTCTACTCTTGTGGGGGATAGAGGAATGCCTCCACAACATGGGTGGTATCTGGAAATGAAATACCCGGGGCTGACCAAAACTATCTAAGCAGCGTCTGTCTCACAGTGAGCTGCTGCAAATACCGTCGAATCGTTGAGCGTTGGTCTCAATTGCGGGCCTCTCACTTGAGGACCTCGGTCAATTTGCATCATTTGAAGACCATAGTCAAAAGCCGTAAAATTTTCAATAACATAAAGTACCATTTTAGGACCTTTTAGGTCAAGACGATAATAATGCACCTGCAACTTTTTTATACAATAAATAAAATTGCCACACACACGATGTGGGAAGTGGAGATGAATCGAATCTTCGAAGGCATTCAACCCATTCCCTGTGAAACTGACTGTAACGGCGTTTGTCCACCACCGCCGTCACCGAGACGTCACCGAGAAACGAGATTATTCGTACCAGTCGTACCAAGTTGAAAATGACATGACGGACGTGGTATTGGTACGAATAATCTCGTTTCTCGGTAACGTCTCGGTGACGGCGGTGGTGGACAAATGCCGTAACGTTACCTTTTTATCAACTTGTAACGAAACGGCTCGCCGCGATATAAACACGCCGGGAGCTACACAAGTTCGCCGAATTGCGATGCCGAGAAGGACGGGTCGAAGCCGACGGGAAGAGTCGAGAGAGTTCGATGCGATGACGGGTTCCTCGAACATCGACTATTCTAGCAATTATCGCGAAAGTTCGAGAAGGCTTATACCTGGTATATAAGGAATGCCGGACCCAAGGCGAGACAGTTGAAGAATCGTTGTGTAAACATTCGGGCGAGAGACCGCGCGAGTTAAATAAATAAACATCTCCGTGTGAAATAAATTATAAGTGTTAAGAGTTAGAAATTAATTAATTAGTACAAATCGTCTAGTGTTTAGTTTTAGTAAATAGTAAAAACGTTATATACTTATAATTTCTCATATATCATTTGGTCGGCTGGCACAAAAAAATGCTCAAGGGTGGTTGAAAGGAAAATCGAAAATCAGATTACAGCTGTTTTATTTTGGTACGTATAATAAAAAGCGCCGTAATACCAATTGAAATAAAATCGTTAAATCCAATATTATCCAACAACTAATTTACATATCACTCGGTTGATCGAGCAAATTCGCCAAAAGATTACGACAATATTATTTACTAAGCAGCAATACACAGTTAAACAGATACTAAATTATACAAACATTTGACGAAGTAACTTACTAAATGATTTAAAATTATCAACAAAAAATATACCAAAGATTGTTTTCATTCAAGTGGTAATCGATCGATTGGTACCAGTTATTTAAATAATAGGCCTATTTTGTGAAAAACACATTTCGCTTCACACAATCACTACACACGGGGTCGGAGACTGATAAGCCGTAGTGTGTCCTCGTCAAAGAGTTATCTGGTTATCGTTAAAGCTAGCACTGCACTGACGGAGACGGAGTGTCCAGTCAGAGGGCGCGGCACGGGAACTGTCGGGAGCACCTTTACGTATCTTGCGGACCAATTCACTCGATTTGGTAGTTATTCCGTACCGGCACTAGGTTCCAACGCACATATTCCACTATGGCTCTAGTTTAACAATAGGGGCCCCTCAAATTTTGGGGTACACTAGTCAAAAGTTTGTCAAGAACACCGGTTTGAACTGATTCTAAAGTACCAACACTAATTTTCAAACTAATATCCAAAAAAAAAACAACAATAATCCAACAAAATTAGATGGCTGAGCCCCAGGGCTCAGCCATCCTAATCCTTTCAAGGCTCGCAGCTTAATCATATTTCACACTCACTTTCTCACCAACTGACCCCTTCTTACGTGACCGGATATGACATATCACCAATAGCGGAGTTTTAAATTTCCTACTCTCTAAAATTCTAACCTATCCCAGCCTTCTAAAATTACCACTACTTGATGGCGTCTGTCACGTAGGATTCTCCTCTTCTGCTTCTTTTAAGAATGTAGCGACCAGAAGTACCCCTTAAAACAATTTCAGCCAAAGTGAGACGGAATATTACATATTTGCAATAAAGGATATTAGTGTTCTCAAAATCAAAAGTATGACCAGTACGAATGGAATGACCACTTAAACCAGAATGAAAATTGTCTTTTACTTTATTTCTGACAGATACTGTATGAGGCGTTTGTGTATATATTGTTTTGTTTTTCCAACATATTTTAATGGGTGTGGAATTGGGAAACAATTCTTACATGAAACTTCATAGATGACATTATAAATTAAATTGGAGAGTGTTGAATCTTTCAGTTTAGTAAAAATTATTTTAATTAAAATTGTCAGATGAGAGATGTTCTACTAATTGGTATCGGAAACCAACTTGGTCAGGCCGTCTTTTAAATTTTCTTTCCTATGCCCTACCAAGTATAAAACATCGGTTGTATAAAATTTAGTCGATAGTGCCTGTCTCCTATCAGATCACACTTTTTGGAATGAAAATCTGAAACTAATTAAAGATACACTTATTAAAGACTTGTACCCAGAACATTTTATTCTTTCAAAAATCAGGAAAAGAAAACATACTCTCACCACCTCATTACAGCTTTCCATTAACAACCCTTCCAATACTTCTCACAATTCCATAGACATAGTTTCCAAATTCATAAAATTTCCTTTTTGTATTGAAAAGAACACAAACTCTTCTTGAACCTTTTCAACTCGCTCCCGCTTGGTTCAATCTAGAAAAATTGGATGCAATTTTTACTAAATTTGCAATAAATGCACACATTGATAATGACCAAACTAATTGGAGTTTCATATTCAAAGTTACAGGACCTGATCTCACACATTATCCCAACAATCGCTCAACTTCTCATACATCCATCTTTGGTATTTTCTTCACTGGCGCTCCAGCGACCGAAGTAGTTAAAATAACATGTGAGAATTCAATTCATCGCTAATTCGGGATTTTTGAAAATCCTGACGTAACACGTCTTAATGCTTACTCCATGGTTACGACGTTTTCTTTACGTAGGTCCCTTTTAACCATTCAAGTTAGAAAAAAATGCTCAAAAAATCGGCCGACTTTAATTTTCAATATTACTAAACTGCCTTTAAATAATTTGGTTTACATGTGCAATACAATGAAACAAATTGAACCACAAGTTGTAAAATTGCCATAGTGCGACCCAGTAAAACTTTGTGTTGTTCCAACTCGGTAGTGGTTTTTCCAATGGCCGAATCCAGATCGGAGTAGATTTCCTTGGCCTGCTCGGTGTCACGTTGATTCTAGCTTTTTTCGTAAAAATGTGTTATGTTTAGCATCTTCTTTGAAGGCACTGACCAATTGGCACACATTGGGACTGACTCTTCCAAACCTTCTATTCAATTTGCTATGCCATGATTTCAAAAGGTTTGTCGTCCTGTGATTTTCCTTGTAGCAATTTCACATATTCCCAATTGCGTCATTTTTGAGGCACTGCCCAACAAAGTGGCAATTAAACTGCTCCAGTGTAGTGTCCACAGGTGCAGATTCCATGATGTGTCTGACATCAATTTCAGTTTTATATTTTTGAACCAGTCCCAAATCCTGAACTTTTCGTCAAAGGCCTTGATTGAAGTGGAGATTGCAACCCTTCAAAACTGCAAACGTTGTATTACTGAAGGGTTGTTGTTTACCTCAGGTAATAGATTATTTAAAGTGATTTGGTTCAAACTTGTACCTGTAGGCTAGGTCCGCAAATGAGACAAAAACCGGTAAATTTCGTATTGGTTCTCAAGTGAGAGGTCCTGAAATGAGATGACACCACACCGTCGGATTCATATTGGGCGACTGCACTCTAAACTCGCCAATACGCATGCCAAGCGCGGCGGTTTACTGCCAAAGAAAACCTCCAAAGAAAATGTCAAGCTTTCAAAACGAGACTGAAATATTCCAGGCGAGTAGGGAGAATAGCCCAGAATCTCGAACTGAAATATCAGTCAGTCTCAAGGATTCTAGGGGGTGACAGAAATTTGACAATTACAAGAAAAAATACAGATAAACAAATAACACTGAAAGTTGCAACTTGTCATGATGGAACACTTCTGTCTGAAGAAAAACTTAAGGAAATGCAAATGAAATTAAAAAAACTTAAAAAACTTGTCGGACATAGTAGGAATAAGTCAGCTCAGAATACAAGGAGAATGTCTAGATGCATTAACAACGGGACACAAACTGTAATATAAGGACCACGACACAAAATCAGAAAGTGGAGTAGGCTTTATCATTTACAAGAGACATACACAAAATATAAAGCTAATACAAGCAATATCTCTAAGATTAGTTTATGATGTTACTATCAGGGTCCTAAAGGCCTAGAGCCCAGAGAGGTGCTCTGGTAGGGGGATGGTAGCTTGGATGAAGATCAGGAAAGCAAACAAGCTTAACAATATTTATTGGCAAATAAGGACTGATGGTGGTTTATTCAGGGGAGAGAGAGCCCATGATAAGAGGCGGCATAGGCAAAGTGAACGTAAGGTAAATAATGATTAAACAACAAAGACAAAGTTAATGAATGGTGAAAAAATATGCTAACATAAGTCCCCAGGGGGCCTGGATGGGTGGTACGTGCAGGGATCTCGAGAGAGACCTCCAAGAGACCTTGGAGAACCTCTCCCATGCGAAACGCACGGCGGGCACCTAGTTCCATTTTCAGCACAACGGGATACTTGATTGACTGATATCGATCCCTCGTATTTATTTATTGAAATATTTATCATTTCGCGGTGTGCTGCTCGGTTTGATTAAACATACGTGCCTCGCCATGAAATTCTCTTACGAGGTTATGTTTTGGTAATTCACGTTTTGCTGAGGGTGCTTATCCTCGTGACGGATTCCTGCAAGTCCGGTGGCGACAATATTACGTTTAAGCAATAGATACAGTTTGGAAGTCATCCAAGTTTATCCGCCAACCGAAGGTCATATCGACAAAGAAATAGACAAATTGTATGAAGACGTATCTAAAGCCTTGAAAGAAAATAAAACACACTTTACTGTGATATGTGGAGATTTTAACGCTAAAGTTGGAATAAAACCTGACCCAACAGAAACAATATTTTGTAACGTCCTGTATATTAACTGCGGTTGTCTTCGTAAACATGTCGTTAACGATTCGCGATTTAAAATAAGATTTGAAATAAAAACCCTATATTTAAATAAAAAGTTATATTGCCGACTGCCTGACACGTGAACTCATCCGGTCGCTCGAACCGAATCCCCATCTCTGAATGTGAATGAATGCCGTCTCGCTAGTCCCGCTGCTCCGAGGTCGCTCTCGTGGTTCCCTCGAAGCTGACATCAGCCCTTTTTCGGTGCAGGCCTCTCGTCTCGACGTATACAGGGTGATGGTTGTATACGTCATGGTGACTGACGTATTCGTCATGGTCATGGTGAAGTAATTCTTCAACAGGAAATTGAAGCGTCTAATGAGATCATAACCTTTCTAAATTTTAGTTAGATTTTTCTACTTTTAAGTTGTTTTCATCTGAAGATAACTACTTCCCTCATAGTGAGTTTATTAACTTATTTTTCTCTCCTAATTAAATAAAACAGGTATGTACAATGAAAGCCGATTCATAATAACAATAGATTAGATAGTCCCAAGAGGGAAAAAACCATCAACATCGCTTCTTAACGAACTTTTCGTTTTTGTCGACTTTTAAGCCGGCGAGACTTATCTCTCTAGTAAAGTAAACCGAATCTGTGTAAGACCAAATTTTAAACAGTTAAAATAAAGTTACTTACTCATTCAAAATTCAAAAGTATTTCTCCGTCGGAATCCCAACAACTTGGAAACAACGGAAACCCTAGAAGAAATGGTCAAGTTGAAACTATAATAAGCTACTTAATAAAAAACAAACTATACTTTATGAATAGCTTCTACAACAAGAAGCAACACAGAGGATGGACTACGGACAACCCTAACGGCAGGACACGAAATGAGATTGAATATTTGATTAGTCAATCAAATCTAGAAGAAATGACCGAGGTGAAACTATGATAAGCTGCTTAATAGAAAACATTCTGTACTTTATGAATAGCTTCTACAGCAAGAAGCAACACAGAGGAAGAACTACGGAAAACCCTAACGGCAGGACACGAAATGAGATTGACTATTTCATTAGTCAAGAAAACCTAGAAGAATTTATCACGGTAAAACTATGATAAGCTACTTAATAGGAAACAATCTGTACTTTATGAATAGCTTCTACAACAAGAAGCAACACAGAGGATGGACTACGGACTACCCTAACAGCATGACACGAAACGAGATTTACCATTACATTACAGATAAAGAAGGAATTTTCGAAGATCTTACAGTTCTGAACCGTTTCTCAGCAGGCAGCTACCATCGAACGATAGGAGCCACCCTTAAAAAAAGAATGAAGCTAAACGTTTAGATAGAAGAACTATTTCATTAGCATCTCTTACTGAGTACTTAGAAAAGCATAAAATATTTCCACATTAACTAATTAATTACTCCGTTAATTAGGAAACTGCTAACTAGATAATTATTATTACATGTTTAACCGGTAACTAACAAACAACATGACCTTGGGAAATTGTTATCAATATTTTTTAATATAGCGATTGGGCAAAAAGACGTGGAAATACCTGAATAATTTATTAATAGGAAGACAATTTAATAGATTACAAATTTAGATTAATTGAAACCACTTTATCTTCTTAGGTTCGCGAAAACAGATAAGAAGTCTGATTAAGGAAGTAACAACTATTATTACAGAAATCAACAACTTGCACATCTTGCACCACCTGTTTTAATTTCTATAAATTGGAGTTTAAATAAAGTGTGATGTAGGTATAATCAAACCATAAAAGATTCGTACCTACAATTTGATCAAAAAACTATAATAAAGCCTGAAATATCGAAGCTGAAGTAATTTCACTATTTTATTGCATGAGGTTTAAAAATTCAATTTGTCGTTCGTTCACAGAAGAAAAATCGGACAATAAAAAAAGGAAAACCCAGAGATAACTCGAAATTGATGTGAAAGGTAAGAGATTTATTGTCAAGAAGGTGTGAAATATGTTTAGAAAATATTTTGTTAGACGGATTATCCAATCTTAGGGATGGGAGGGGAGTATTTTAGACAATATTTTGTTCGGGTTTGCAAAAGAAATATTAATTTCGTAAATATATCGTGGGATAATGAGTTCATATAAAAACTGATGTCAAAGTAAAAAAATCAGTAGATATTTAAAAACAATTAATTTTAGTAGCATTGCAAAAACCTTCCTTAATTAACTTTTATCGTCATGATATTCCTATGACTTGTTGCAACTAAACTAATAAAACAGTAATGCAGATTAGTCCTCGGACCAAACCGTAATTCTGCGCTTGTAAGTGCGGTTTTATAGTAATTTCATAAGTTCCTATTTTTTGTTTGTTTGAATGATTTATTGGTACAAAATACATACGAACTTTGAAAGTCTGTACGACTTATTTTTCACACCTTCCCTATCAACCTAATATCTAAAGCCAGTTTTAAGGCGTTGCATCATTTCTAGTGGTCCGCAGGAACACGGCGATTATACCGCCATGTGCGACGTAAAGCTCGTCGAAAATAAAAATAAACGAAGCTTCTGAGCTTTGGGGAGAACTCGGATAATTAAAGGCGAACACTTCTGCATAACATTATGCATCCGAGCGGTTGCAACCGCGAATCCGCCGTGGGAAAAGGTTTAAACTTTTCAGGATTGCTTTAAATTAACTTAGCGAATGCTAAATCGTTGGTATTCATGCGAAATTGGATTACGGCGAAGTAATGAGCGGACGTGATATTATGCAGCGAATAGTTGATATCTGCGGGAGGGTTCTATGACAATAACCCCCCTGATATATACCCCCGAACCCCCCCGGACATTAACCCTCCCGTACAAAATACCCCCCGCACATATACTCCTCGAACAGGGAGTAGTGCAAAGATTTCTCAGTTAATACGCCGAAAACTTATTATATAGGTCGAACTGCTTCCATACAATCTATTAAATCATTACCTATAAATGTTTTAGATGATTTTGAAGAAAAATCCACAGAACTTTTCAATATGGGATTAAGAAGCACCCTTATCAGGTAACGATTTCTAGGAAGGATTAGTATTAAGGAATATTTTGGACGTCTATATAAATAAATCCAACCTATCATGGCACGGGTCACTGTACTTGGTGTTATCACTTCTGTTTAACGTAAGATTAATTCTCACAATAGGTCCCATAGGTAACGATTTCAAGAGTGGATTATTATTAAGGACTGTATTGGACACTTTTCTAAGTAAATGTCTTTCTCACATCACAACTATTCGTAGTTCCTATACAGTACCAGCAACATCTGCCACGTGTCTATATACGCTGGAATTCATAAAATCGACCAAAGGATCAACCAAAGTACTATTAGCGGGATTTGTCTACATGAAACAGAAATATATAGCAAATGGTGTTGTCTCATTTGAGTGCTAAAGAAGGCATAACCACTGCGAGTGTATAGGCCATATCAAGTCCATGGAGAGGAAGCAACAGAACGTACCACAAACCATATCCACGCTCCAGAACCAGCCAGAAAGGAAGTGTGTAAAATAATTGCAGAAATAAAGAGATTTGCAGAAGAATCCAAACAGGTACCTCAGCAGATTATTTCACAATCGTTTATGACTGTTAGTCAAGATGAGGGAGTGAAATTGCCGATACGTCTATCTACGTGGCAATGTGAGAAGGCAAAGGCAGGCAGTCAACAATCCAGTACCTGCTCCTTGTAATGTCAGTGACATCGATATTCCGGTGCACTACAGAACTACCAGTAATGGGCAAGATTTTCTTCAGTATGATTCAAAAGGAGGTACGAGGACAGAATGAAAATTTTTGAAACAAGTACAAATCATCGAATTCGGGAAACAGCTCATTGGTTCATGGATGAGACATTCAAAACAGCCCCCGCCCCTTTCGTGCAATTGTTTGATATTGGATTGGGCGGTGGACTATCTCGGTACTATCTCATGCGTCTACGGACTGCTGCGGAACAAGTCACAACATATTTACAGTAAATTATTCCAGCAAAAAAACTCCAGCTAAACTCAAATTTTAAGCCAACAAGCATCATGGTGGACTTTGAATTATAGGTTGTTAGCAGTCTCCAGGAGAGCTTTTCAGACAGTAATATCAAAGGAGGCATTTTTCGCTTGAGCCAAAACACATACAGGGAAATTCAACAGAATTGATTACAGCAAAGGTACCAAGAAGATTCCGACTTTGCACTTAAGCTGCGAATGATACCAGCAGTAGTACTTGCACCAGTAGAAGAAGTAGATAATACATTTGAAAAAGTATTTGAAATGATAACCACCGAATGATTACCAGTTGCTGACTATTTTAAAGAAACTTACCTAGGACGGCCACAGCGAAACATTCTACGACGACAACCAAATTTTCCCAAGAACATATGTGGAATGTGTTTGAGCGCTCCAAGGAAGAATTGCCAGAAACCAACAATTTAGTGGAAGGATGACACCGAAGCTTCCAGTAGAATGTTAGCGGTTGTCACCCCACCATCTATAAATTTCTGTCACATTTATAAAGGGAGCAGGAGATACAAGAGGTTTATTGCACCAAAATATTAGCCAGACATCCACTACAACACACAAAAAAAGAAGTATGACGATTCCAATGCACGCATTTTCAATATAGTGCAAAGCTGTGAGCAACGAGATATCTTAGATTATATTCGCGGAATTGCATATAATCTCTATTTTTAAGGTGTAATTATATATATTGTGCATAGAAACTAAAAGAAACATAGGTTCTTTCATTAAAAAAATTTGGTATTTAACTAGTAGGCCTCGACTACTATTTATATCTATATAAAAAAAAACATGGCATGCCAGGCTGAAAGGTAGATTTATGGGTAGGATATATAGTAATATAACACACGATGTGTCAAAAAATGCATACGAGGCGTGGAAAAAATACAAACGACAAAATTTTAAAATATTTGCAAATAACTTTTTCTCTGTACATTTCTCAAAGATATGTTTTATACAAAAGTTATTCGCCTCTATAAGGGCAACAAAAAAATTTAAGTAACAATTTTCTCTCAAACGTGAAATAAAAGTTTTTTTATTTTTTTTATTTTTTTGACAAAAATAACTTTATTTTTGTACGTTTCTCGACAGATTGTTTTATACAAAAGTTGTTCACCTCCATAAGTGCAACAAAATACCTAAGTAACATTTTTCTCCCAGACGCGAAATAAAAGTGTTTTAATTTTTTTTTTGTTTTTTAAAAAATAATTTTTTCTGTACATTTCTCGAAAAAAAATGTTTTATACAAATGTGGTTCGTCTCGATAAGGGCAACAAAAAACCTAAGTAACATTTTTCTTTCAGACGCGAAATAAAAGTTTTTTGATTTTTTTTTGAAAATAACAAGCCGCCATTTTGAAACCGCTAGACCGATTTGGCCCATTAACGAACTCTACCGATATTTTCGGCCAACTGATTTTTGTACCAAATTTCGTTGTGATTCTTTAAAAAATGCGACCTGTAGCCTGCCGACAAATTTCGTTATATCCCATATATATATATATATATATATATATATATATATATATATATAACTTTTGGGAAATGATTAAGTATGATCTCTAGATACCAAAAAACTGAAAACCGCATTTTAATTCCTATTTTTTCGACTTCGTTAAAGAATGCAATACTAGATATAAATCTACCAAAACTTTTGAAAATATAGGGGCTGCAACCTGGGAGCGGAGAAAGAAAACTCATTTTTCTTGTAAATAGTTACTAGAAAGGGAGGCTTTTTTCTTAAAAATCGTGGCATCTAATCATAAATACGATTTCATGGTAAAGTGCGAACATCTGACATATTCAGACCATAAAGAAATTTTTTAAAAAATAAACTTCAAATTCAATTTTTTTAACATTTTCTGTTACTTCCTATGAAAATTATTTCCATATTTTGTTACTTTTTTTGCATGATTTTATGGGAAGGGGGCTATATGTCCGGAGGGTATTTTGTATGGGGGGGGAGGGAATATCCGGGGGTATGTGTCCAGGGGTGCATGTCCGGGGGTGATTATCTCAGGGGTTATTATCCTGTTACCTTGCAGGATTAAAAGAGGAGAAAAAGTGAGTTGAGAAGCATTATAGAAAAAAGAATACATGAAATCCGAGACATATAGAGGGATTAATAAAACTTGCGGTGCCGTCATCAATGACGTCAAATACATTGCCAATTGCCGTTAGTATAAGATAAAAATTTGCTTTAAACAGAGCACACCATTATCCCAGTTAAAAAGAGATAGCAAACTGTCGGATGTTAGCTGATAAAATATAAGTTGGTACCCGTGGGCGCTGTTATCGGACGATTCACGTATTGGCACGAAAGTTTTGTTATGATTTTGAGGTTATACTTCGAAATATTTGCTTGCTTCGATAAATTTGAAATTAAATCCGTGTATGGGTGTTTTCGAGAGTAAGGAACTGCGGTAAAATGCCTATACCATTGAATAGTCGGTGTCGGCAACAGGTCTCGTCTCTAATAAGTTACTTTGAACTGTAACGAGATCACTGGGCCCCGTTATTGCGGTTAAACTGCGTTAGAGAGGTAAAGTATTGATACTATTGGTTATTAAGCATCTAAGGCCCTTATTGGAAATATTTTTAGCGTGTTTCAGCAGCACTGAATATCAGTGTGTGTACTGTAAGTAGAATCTCGCAAAAAGTGAAGAGTGATATGGTGTTAAAGTCGCCGAAGAAAAACCGTCCACATATTAAGCGAGTCACGAATCAAGATCACCTTGATATTGGCTCTATTCGCAATCAAATTTACGAACTGTATGAAAGAAGTAAGAAAGTTTTTTTACATTGTATCGTTAATTGTATTCACCATATATACAATATAAAATGAGGGATAATTTAATATAATTATTTCAGAGAAAACTGTTACTCTTGAAAGTATTCATCAAAAACTTGAGAATATGAAGCTATTTGAGGGATGTAAATAATCACTTCGTACCCTTTTACGAGATATTGGTTTCAATTGGAGTAAGGATAATCCACGAAGGGGGCGAATGGTATGTCCAGATATTACATTTAAAAGAATACAATTTTTGAGAATGTATCAACAAATTAAAGAGGAATCCACATTCAATTTTGTTTATTTGGATGAAACTTGGGTATTCCAAAATGGAACATTGAGTCACTCGTGGCAAGATGATAACAGCAAGAGTGTAAAGACCACAAAAGTTGATGGGAAAAGGTAAACGTCAGAATGCCATTTTATTAGGTTTTGTTAAAGTCATATTATTTGTTAGTAACTCATCGCAGAATTGGTATGAAAGGTTTAAGTAATAATTAATAGTAATTTATTATTGCAGACATATCATTCTTCATGCTGGTAACAAGAATGGTTTCATTCCTGGAGCTGAATTAGTGTTTTCCTCTAAATCCAAAGGTGACTATCATGGGAAAATGAAACAAAACAACTTTTTGTTGTGGTTTGAGGATCAACTTTTGAAAAAATTTGAAGGAACCGTCAGTCATGGAGAACGCACCGTACCCCAGTACGTTGGTAGGTAAGGCTCCGACAAGTGGTCCGACAAAGCCTGTTATAAAGGATTGGCTTACAAAAGCTAACTTTCAATTTGAAAGTACAATGTTGAAGAGTGAACTACTTCAAATTGTTAATCAGTAAGTAGAAACGAAATGGAAACTTTTGTGTTTATTTAATTTTTTTTTCAAGAAATATACCGGAAAAAAACCTAACGGATTAGATGGCTGACCAATATGGCCATAGAGTCTTACGTCTTCCTCCCTATCATTGTATATTCAATCCCATCAAGTTGATATGGGGCGTGGCGAAAAATTATTATAACCAACACGTAGGTCGAAATGGAAATGCAAACGATAACTGTTTGGACATGTGGAAAGAAGCATTGTCTACCATTACACCTGTGGTCTGGATGAACTCCATCAGGCATACAGAACAAGTAATTGAGAAATGGTGGAATCGTGAACGAATGTTTGATAGAATGGAAGTTAAAAATTTACTGATTAACTTGAACAGTGACTCAGAGGGTGATAGTGATAGTGATGTCTAGGAAATATTTAATATCTATTTTCTTTAACATCTACAAGAACATGTCATCCGTAGTGACTGAATCTGAAATCGAGCCTGATTTGTCTGGTATCGTACCTCTACCTATATCAGATTCTGACTAAAGTAAATACATCTTACTCTAGGTATGTGCATAATGTATTATTAGAATATTGTTATATTTTAACTGTAGTGCATGAATATTTATATAGTAAAACTTTTTTTTGGGTGAACATAAAATGAAGGCTCGATGGGCACATGTAAACCTGCCAATAGAGAGTGATAAGAGACAGTACTTCCGAAGGGTGGACCGGAATATGTTTCCTTCCGCGACTTTTATAACTAAAATATTCTGCTTGAATTCCAGATTTTAGAACTTTGAACATGTACCTCCCTACAATGTCTCTACGCTCCTCGATCCAATTACACCTGCCAATTTAGTGTACACTTTCTTGATCCAAATGTTGCAGATCAGTTCTTATATCATACTTGTAGTTTGTAGCTTATCTTCAGAGCAGTGTTTCCATTTCATTTTCATAGGTGTAAATATTTCTTTTCTGTTTTGGATTTGTCATCTATTAATGTTATTTGTTTTCATCTATTTGCTACTGTATTCCTTAATATTTTTAGCTCTATACTTATGTTTTTCACAACAATGTCAGTCCCGACCTCCATACTTCTCTATTTATTATAAAGAAATGCACCTTTGATCTCGAAAAATATTTGCTTTATAAAAAATCACTGAGATGTTAAACTGAGTTCAGGTGAAAGAAGTTAGGGGTGTAATTCAATGTCGGTAGGGGTATTTGCCCTCGAAGTAGGTGTTTGCTCTAATTGCTCAAAAGCTCAGTTATTGAAATTTCTCTATTCTTTTTAATTGTAGGCTTAATTTGGGTTTCTTTGTTTCAATTGATTGCCACATATATTCTGGCAGCAGATACTTTACTTACTTTATTTTTGTTTGTTTCTCACATGTTAATTTGTTCTGTATTGCCTTCTATTCTTTCTCATCTATATTTGCATTACCTAATATTACATTGTAGTTCATTTCGGTTAACAATTCAATTTCAATTTTGTATTTTCTGTGTTGTGTCAAGTCCATTCTCTACTGGGTTTCTCTTTATATGAAAGTGTACACTTTGTTGTGTATTACTGTGGTATTTATTGAAAACAAACGTTGTACTTATTAATTTACATTAGAATTTTAAGACTGCAGTGGTCCGCTGCGGCGATGCGTCTCGTGCGAGTGGTGTGGTAGGAATGGAAATGTTTTGTTGTCGGTCTCAGACGCGGAACGCTCGTCGCGCTCATTCGTCTTGGCTCGAGTTGGCTCCAACATGCCCCCCGCCTTGAAGACACGTGGCTTCAAAAGCCGGTATGGAGAAGACTCTTGATTGGGCAAGACGCACAATTTCACGATAGGCCTCTTGAAGGTTCCTGTATTAGTTTTCACGGTCACTGCGCGAATCACTTGATCAGCGCCGGTGTGGACTTCAACGATTCTGCCGACGTTCCATTTCAGAGGTGGAAGTCCGTCTTCCTTGATGATGACCAGTATGCCAGGTTTGAGAATTTGAGGAAGCCTCAATTTCCACTTGACTCGTCCCTGGAGGTTGGAAATATATTCCTTGCTCCATCGTTGCCAAAAGTGTTGAACGATCTGTTGCATCAGCTGGTATCTGGAGAGGTGGTTGGCAGGCAACGCATTGTAGTTGGGCTCCGGTACCGCAGTTAGAGGTTCTCCAATTAAGAAGTGCGCAGGTGTTAATTGGTTTGGATCGTTCGGGTCGTTGGAAAGAGGATACATAGGACGTGAGTTTAGACAGGCTTCAACTTGCGTTAAGACTGTGCTCAATTCTTCGAAAGACAAAATATGATTACCTAAAACCCGCTTGAGGTGATTTTTTACTGACCTCACACCGGCTTCCCATAAGCCGCCAAAGTGAGGTCCCCTTGGAGGAATGAAACTCCACCTTATGCCATCGTTTGCAAGTATGTCTGTGAGTCCGTTTGTGTGGTTGGCGAAGAAATTTTTAATCTCATTTTCGGCTCCAACAAAGTTACTGCCGTTGTCAGAATATATATGAGAACATTTGCCGCGACGCGACATAAAACGTCTTAATGATGCTAAAAAAAGCTCTGTAGTAAGTCCGCTGACAACCTCGAGGTGAATAGCCTTAGTAGCAAAGCAGACGAAAAGTGATATATAGCATTTTATTGGCTTATAAAATCTAGTACTCCTGTCTCGTATGATGACAGGTCCAGCGTAATCGACACCGCACACAAGAAAAGGACGAGAAGGAGTTATTTTGGTTTGTGGCAAATCACCCATAACGTGAGTTTCCAGTTTTGGATTCGCCTTGAAACAAGCGATGCAGTCATGGACGATTTTACGTACAAGATTGCGACCGGAAATTGGCCAGAATCGATCGCGCAGTGAACTTAGAAGTGCTTGTGGACCAGCATGCATTAGTTTTATGTGTTCATGGCGCGCAATAAGAATTGTCAAATGGTGATTTGGTGGAAGAATTGCCGGGAATTTTTTAGAGTAGTCAAAGTGGGAGTTCCGAAGTCGCCCGCCTACTCTGAGTATGTTTTGATCGCCTAGGAATGGACACAGGCTGGCAAGTTTGCCCTTTGCATGTGCATTACCAGTTTTAGTTAAGAAGCCTAAGTCGTCGGCGAAATATTGTTGTTGAACAATTTTGATTATGTGATTCAATGCAATGTCCAGTTCTTCAGGCGTTAAAGTACCGTGCTTTCTTTTTGTGTGATCTAATCTGCAATTAAGTGCAAATCTTAGTATGTATACAAAAACGCGTTTGAGCTTGTTTAGTGTAGAGAATTTGTTAATACAATCGAGAAAATCGTTTCGAACTGTGATCAAGCTCGTTGTAGCATTTTTTAACTCGGGAAGCTCATTCAAAGGTAATGGCTCGCTGTACAAGTGAGAGGGCCAGTCAGGCGAGTGGCATAATAGCCATTGTGGCCCATGAAACCATAAGTCTGAGTTGCATAAATTTGCAGGAGTTATTCCTCTAGTCAGTAAGTCACTGGGGTTGTTGTAAGTTCTCACATGATTCCATGAATCAGGTGCGGAGAGGGATTGTATTTAGCACATGTATTTAGTCTGTTAGCCACAAAGGTTTTTAACAGATGTGGGGATGTTTTAATCCAAGCGAGAACTATGGTAGAATCACACCAATAGAAGATGTTATCAAAGTCAAGGAGCATCGCTGCCTTCACCTTGTTTATCAACTCTGCTAGCAAAAGTGCTCCAGATAATTCCAATCTAGGAACCGTGATTTGTTTCAATGGAGCGACACGTGTTTTCGCGCAAAGAAGATTAGAAGTAATGTTTCCGAAAATGTCAACGCATCTAATAAATATGGAGGCTCCATAAGCAGTTTCTGAGGCGTCAGAAAAGCCGTGTATTTGAATTGACACTGGATTGAGAGCTAAAACATGTCTTTGCATCTTTAAGTCATTTAGAAGATGCAATTCTGTTCTATACTTTAACCATAGAGTGTGCAAATCTAGAGGTAAACCTTCATCCCAACCTATCTTTAATTTCCATAACTGCTGTAGTATGACCTTTGACGTTATGGTGACTGGAGATAGCAACCCTAGTGGATCGAAGATTTGCGCAATTGATGATAGGATTTGGCGTTTGGTAATTTTTGATGATGAGGAATCAGCGATTGAAAATTGCAAAGTGTCTAAATTAGAATTCCACAATAGTCCCAGAGTTTTTTTCTGTTCGTTTTCTCCAATGGTATGGAGTTGACTGTCGTTTAAATGGATGGAATTCTCATTTGAGCTCCATTTTCTCAAGGGAAAACCAAATTGGTCCAGCATGCCAGAAATGTCCCTTTGTAGGTTTTGAACCTCTTCGACAGAGTTGCCACCTGTGAGTAGGTCATCTACGTAGAAGTCATGTAGGATGATGTTAGAGATTTTTGGATGACTTTCTGCATGAATGTTGGCTATTTCATGTAGGCAACGAATCGCCAGGAATGCCGCAGATGCTGTCCCGTAGGTTACAGTGTTTAGCTCGAAAGTAGATATTTCGTCTTGTGGACTGGCTCGCCACAAAATCTTTTGAAATTTACGATGCCGTTTATCTACGAGAACCTGCCGGTACGTTTTTGCAATGTCCGCGCTGAGAACGATATTGTGCTTGCGAAACCTTGCTAAAATGGAGAACAGGTCGTCTTGAATCGCGGGCCCGACCATCATCAAATCGTTAACGGAACAACCAGATGATGTTTTGGCAGAGCCGTCAAAAACTACACGCAATTTGGTTGTTAAGCTGTGCTCCTTTGTTACAGCGTGATGTGGTAAAAAGAAACCAGAAGAGTCGTTGGGTTTTTCCAAGCGAGTCATGTGACCCATACTCTCATATTCGTTCATAAAACGGACGTATTGTGACCTCAACTCAGGCCTTGAGTTCAGCTTGCGTTCGAGAGAATGAAAACGCTTTAACGCCTCAGTTTTCGAATCACCTAACTTTGACGTGTTGTCTTTAAAGGGAATGGACACACTGAATCGCCCATCAGACTCTCGAGATGTGTGACCTTATAAAAAGAATCCTCGAAGTTTTTACGTTAGACGTTGTGGATAGTCTCAAAATTCGTATCGTACTCTTCATCCGCGTTTTCTATTACCTGTTGAACCTCGTTGAAATCGTCAAGTAGTGTAGCGTTTTTGTCTAATCGAGCTACGAGCTCGTCAAAACTGATATCTTGGATATTAGCCTTGGAAATGTTGTCAAAATAATTCGAAAATCGCGTAAGACTACCTTTAATTGTCGTACGCTTCCGTTTTGCGTCTTGAGACATGATTACGACTCGTTGCAAATCAAACGCAAGTTGAAAATTGAAAGGTAAATAAAGGGGACGGTGTTAGGAACGCACTAACCTCGTCCTCGTGTGACCGTCTCGTTGCTACGCTGGCTGGAGCGCGCCGGCCGCTGTTTCCCGGTTTGTTGTTGCTAGGCTGATTGGAACGTCCTGCAGCCGTCGCGTCTGGAATTGTTGTTGTTCTTCTGTATCCGTCGTCGAAGGACCATCTTATGTTGTGTATTACTGTGGTATTTATTGAAAACAAACGTTGTACTTATTAATTTACATTAGAATTTTAAGACTGCAGTGGTCCGCTGCGGCGATGCGTCTCGTGCGAGTGGTGTGGTAGGAATGGAAATGTTTTGTTGTCGGTCTCAGACGCGGAACGCTCGTCGCGCTCATTCGTCTTGGCTCGAGTTGGCTCCAACACACTTCCTGTTCCACTCCTTTCCTGGCAAAGGATGCTCACACCTCCCTGTGGTCTTTGCTGGACAGTGAGCTTTTATAACAAAGTAATGCATAGGGTCAAAGCACTTGCAGATTATGTAATTCAATTAACAAGGATGCACAATGGCAAATTAGAAAAACTTATAAAATGACACTGACTAAGTGAGTAATTTCCATATACCTTACTCACCCTAGAACACATGATCCTATTTGAATTGTAATTGGTGTATATAAATGTGTTTGTAATTAAGAATTTCATAATTTCTAATATAATTAATATATTAATATCTATTTTGTTTGTAAATAATTGTATAATAGCATAATAGTGTGTAATGTAATATGTATAATATAAATGTATAATACTACTAATAAAATCACACTGACTTAATGAGTAAATTCCATGTTCTAACTCATCCTAACACATTATTATTCTATTTCATTCCTAATTATTGGTGTATACTAATACATATGTATTTTTAATTATTTATGAATTTCGCAATAACCTCAGAGCAAAATTCTTGAAGGACGAAGAAAATGTATACTTTTCAGTTATAAATTTACTAACCAAACCAAGTCATGTCAAATAAAAAAAATGCTGTGGCAACATGGCGACGTGCTGACGTCATAAATCTTGATGACGTGCACCGCAAGTTTTATTAATTTCTCTATACATGCTTACTCAATTTTTAATTTACCCCAATATCATTGTGACTAAAGGGATGATTGGGACGCAGTCTTAACAATTCCCATTTCATTTTTCTAAAAGTTCACATTCACTCCCGTATTTCGTCTGCATACTAGTACCTCACTCGAATTATCCCTTTTTCATCGTCCATAAACGATCGATCGGCATGACCATCGGAATTTCCCTCGCCGACAACATTTCTCCATGAAAAAAAATTCCTCCGCAAACTTGAATTATATTCCGATCGAGCTCCCCGCAGACCAGCAGCGAATCGTTGGAAAAATCGTTGATTTATTTATGCCATTTCGACGGCATTGTCCTTTCTGTCAAAGCAAACACCCCGGAGTTTTCCAGAATTGAATAGCGTGCGTTCGGCCTGGATAATAAAGCAATGCTTTCGAGTAACAAATTGCCCGGACGTCTACCTAAATTTCCTTCACCGATTCTATTCTGTTCTGTTCGAACGGAAATTACTATTTTCCATTTAGACATGCGACCGTTGATTACACGGTTAAATTGTTTAATAGTCGGATAATGGACGGTGGCGATAAGTCGATCAATCCTGAAGTTATTAGAAAAGCGATGGATTTATGAGGCAAATGGCTGGAAGTACGTCGAAGACAGAAGTATTTTAAGGTGTAAGTGGTTAGGTTAGGTTACTAAAAAATTCAATTTTATGCTAAACATTGTTTCTCTTAACTGATTGTAGAATAACTATAAATCATTAATAGAGCCCAAGCTTTAGGTTGGAACGGGTCTTAATTTGATGTGGAAATTTTCCGAATATATTAAGAGTGGTCTCAATATTCTGCTTATTGTGAACCTTTTAGACAGTTAGCAAGTTAACACGGCGGGCGAACTTTCGACGGCAAATATTGTGGAGGGGATTAATCGAAGGGTCAAATAATTTTACAAGCAATGTCGACGTCGGCTTAAGGCAGATAGCTAAGAAATGTATCGGTAGGAACGGTTCAAATTCAAGCCCTTTCAATATTTTCGTGATAAAGATGGGATTTCCCATAATTTGCGTATTCCCTTGCCCTTACCCATTTTCCTTGCCCATTAATATTTTCGTGATGGAGATGGGATTTTCCGTAGATTTTCCTTGCTCTCTTGTCCTGTAGTAAGAAATAAATTGTTTTGAGGTATTTATCCCCTTATTTTCAGTTCTAATTCAACCATCGATACGCGGGCTTGATAAATTTCTTTACCGTCGAAAATACCTGTACAATAAAACCACCTTTTCGGTCATGCCGTCAACAATTCGCATCAACCCATCGTAAAACACCTGGTCCCGTCGAAACTTCTTCCGCCCAGTTAACATATGCGGGTCCAAATTTTTGAAGAAGTAGCATCAGTTATTTTTCACGTGAAAATGTCTAATTGCGATAAGTTAATAATAAGCTGATAAGTTTAATAACTTCGAGCATTGCGGAACAACACTGTGGCACGTCATCTGCTCTGCCAGAGCGATCTTTGTTGTAACAGCTACAGTGACAATCACAGGAAACTTCGTAAACTGACACGCCAAAATTACATTTTTCGGCTGCTGGTATTGTAAATAATTCATATATGCTTAGATAGAAAACGTTAAAATGGCAAATATCATTCGTGTATTATTTTTCCTAGACGACGGAATGTAAATATTCTCATTTATATTCCTAGGAAAGTTGCTAAGAAAATGATACTATAAATATTGATTTATATTGATAAAGACAAATTAGATCAGAAAATAATTCCAATTACCAAACATAGTCGGTAATATGTCGACACATATTGAGAAAGCAATGACAAAATGGGATAAGTTTTCACTTAAAGTCATGAATATATCGCTTGTACACAAGACAAACTGTGGTAAGGCATACACATTTCTTAGTTCAATTCATAATTCGCTTACTGCCTTATTACCTGTGCCTGCAATAGTACAGTCATCAGCCATTTTCGCTTGTAATTTTGGGAAACAAGGTCGATTTCATTGAAAATTGGGATTTAGGTAGTATTTATAACAGTTTTTATTTATTTATTCATTTATTTATTTTATTTAAAACAATTTTTTAACTTTAATTTTAATTTAGTTTAATTTTGTAACAATTTAAAAAAAAAAGAAAGGTGATACTAGCTTATTTTTGTTATAAATCAGTCAATTCTTATGCATGAGCCTTATGTCTGTGCTCATTTTAAAGGGTATTTTATATACTTTCAAAATGGTCTATTGAGTTATACCCAAAAACTTTACTATTTTCAAGTTACTGAAGGTTGAATATTTTCAATTTCGCGGTTTTCGAAAAATAACCATGATTCAACGGGCAATAACTCAGTCATTCTTGGGTTTATAGAGGTCATTCAAAAACGTATCTCTTTGTTTATTTAACAGCTACATTTTCGTTTTAATTATTTTTTCCGATAAAATGAAAGATTTTCATGTTATTGGTGAAAACCAGTTAAAAAACATTCGTTATTCAATGAAAAATGTGTAGATTCAATCGTGAATAACTCGAAAAATATCAACTTTACAAAAAAAAAATTGTAGAACGAAAGTTTCTTAGAAATGATCAGTCTATCGATTTCCCGGCTTATTATGATTAAAAAATTTCTTACCCCTTAGAACGGGTGGTTTCCACCCCTATGGAGAAAGCACGCTTTAGCACAAGTTCAATTTTGAAGAACGTTTATAAATACTACCTAAATCCCAATTTTCAAAGCAATCGACCACGTTTCCCAAAATTCCACAGTTATACGGTATTTTACCGTTGATGACTGGAGTACAAGTAAAGTTATCATTTTGACATTAGATGATTATTCCAATTCGTAGAATTTCTGTTGTTTAAAGGAAGTACTTAGGTATTCACATTTCTTATTATTAAATGGGCTGTATATGTGAGAAGAACATATTTCGTTTAAATTGGTACTATACGCGTAGCTCGAGGCAAGTTCTCCCTCCATCGGCCTTCTTTCGCAACTTTCCTATTACGAAGAACCCTCGCGACAACTACCTACGAATCAATCTCGACGTCTACCGAGCAAACTTTATACATATATACCCATCTTACGGAAGCGAGAGAGGAATACAAGAAGCCCCATCGAATTCATTGTCTTCCGGGAACGACGAACTTCCATCATTTATTTCTCGATGCTTGTCTTTTGTTTCGGGAGGCGAAGAGGGTTTCTTGGTCTTCAATTCAAATTTCGTCTCGATCCCGGTCTCCTTTCATGGGATTAAATTAACTTCCCGAGTCGGATTCTTTCACGGCGCGCGAGAGAGAGAGAGAGAGAGTAGTAGTACCCCATTGTGCGGTGGTTTTGTGGGGGAATTTGGTTTATGTGGGGAACGGGGCCGATTGTTGGGTTTAGCGAATAAAGCCGTGCGTTTATAAAAAGTGTTAAGGCTGCGGCGGAGCTTTATTTCATTTGCAATGGGAGTGGTGTAAACGTAATATGGTCAAAAATGTTTAGCGTGGAACAATGTATATTTGATATCGTTAAAACGGTTATTTGAGTAAAGTAAAAGTTGAAAAATTCTGATTAGTGTATAAAAGATTTTTATACAATAGCGCGACAATGGCACTGTGGCAATGAACGAGGTTGCTGTAGTGTAGCTTGTAAAATACTGCAGTAGAAGTTTCAGAAGTCTCTCTTCATGTAGTGATTGATTCACAAGGCGTTTTTTAGAATGGTTGTAGGGTTGACTGATCTTTGGTTTTGGGCAGTGTTGTTAAAATTACTTCACAGTAAGTAATTAATTACAATTACAATTACTTTGAGTAAATTGTAATTAATTACAATTACAATTACAAAATATGCGATTGTAATTGCAATTACAATTACAATTACAATTACAGTTACAATTACATTTGCTTTTCAATTCAAAAAATCAAAAAACTTTTACTTCGCGCCTGGGAGAAAAGTGTTACTTTGGATTTTTGTTGCCCTTGTAGAGGCGAACGACTTTTGTACAAAACATAATTTTGAGAAATGTACATAAAAATAGTTATAGGCAAAAAGTTAGAAATTTTGACGTTTGTATTTTTTTAACACCTAGTTTAACGTATCGATACAAAATTTGTAAAAAAAATCAGTAGGCCGAATATCTCGGTCGAGTTCGTTAATGGGCCAAATCGGTGTATCGGTATGGCGGCTTCCTATATTCAAAAAAAAAATTAAGAAACTTTTATTTCGCGTCTGAGAGAAAAATCTTACTTAGGTTTTTTGTTGCCCTTATAGAGGCGAACAACTTTTGTATAAAACATATCTTTGAGAAAATTACAGAGAAAAAGTTATTTGCAAATATTTTATAATTTTGACGTTTGTATTTTTTCACACCTCGTATGCATTTTTTTGACACATCGTGTGTTTTACTCTATATCCTACCCATATCTACCTTTCAGCCTGGCATGCCATGGGTTTTTTTAAAGTAAATTGGTAAAAAAAAGTGAATTTACTCTTCTTTTTACGAAATTTTGTAAAAAAGTGTAAATCTCTGCTTTTCCGTAACAAAAGTGTGAATTTAAACTTTTTCGTAAAAAAGTGTAAACTCACACTTTTTACGGAAAAGCTAAAATTTATACTTTTTTTTACAAAAAATGTGAATTCAATATGAAAAAAAAAAGGTTGTACTTGACTACGCTACAAACTACTCCGACAAAATATACTTGTTAAAATTATAATAGATAATTATGATTATGCCATAAGGTCAAAAAAGGAAGAGTTACAAAAAAAACTTGGTTGTTTAGGATTAATAATAAGATAGTTAAAGATAATCAATCGTTAATGCTAATCACTGGTTGGGACAGGGAGGGTTGCGTTAAAGAAACCAGGTAGTCAGAACCCACAATACGCAACTTTAAGCTACTTACATATTACCTACTGAAAATATTAAAAGCCCTTTTGTAGAATGTAATTGTGAAAAGTAATTGAAAATGTAATTGTAATTGTATCGAAACGAGTAATTGAATTACTAGTCAATTACACTTGGAAAGCAAGTAATTAATTACTGCTACAATTACAATGAAAGTAATTCAATTACTTTTTAAAGTAATTGTAATTAATTACTTAACAACACTGGTTTTGGGATAATCATGTTAAGAACACATTCGTTAAGTGAGAATGCTTTTAGGTACACTGCCTTACTGAAATAATCCGCAAGCTTTCATAAAAGCTGTGGTTTAATAATATCACAATTACCTTACCCTTTGGTTTGTTTAAATCTTGATGTCCTAATTACCCCAAAACGTCCTCTGATCTCTTGTTGTTTTGTGTCATATACCTAACTATCATAACTGACCACATCTGTGTAAGTTTATTATCGAAATATTCCTCATATGTTGATATACTTGCATAAGCAACTCTTACTCTATTTATAATAGATAACCAAATTATAATAGTTAAATAGTAAATAATAGTGAAAATACTAACATTTTCACCTACGATCAATGAATATTATTTTTAAAGTTTTCAAATGTAGTGAACCAAACATGTTAAGTTAAAGTAATATAGTGCCCTTGGCAAATTACCAATAAAATTATGTAAAAGTTCCCTAATAATTTTGAAAAAATCAAATATCCTTAACTGAAATTCCGAAGACTAAAGTATCACTAAGTATATATCTAACTAACTAAATTTGGAACATTTAAAGGCCTCTTTAATTATGCTGACATTAGCGCCAACAACAAGAACCAAATCCATCCTATTCTATGCTAATTTACTGCAGCATGATAAAATTTTCCAACTAATTTTTGTTGTTCGCGTTATCTACTTTAATTCTTTAGTAAACAAGTTTCAATACAAATGAAATCTCTCATTCGACATACTTGAACTAATATTTTTTCAAAATTTTAAAACGTTAGGCTATTTCTCAGATAACGCACTTATCTTCATTTCGAACACTGAATGTTGTAATTGTGTTTCGTTACAAGAGAATTTTCAATAGACTGTGAAGCACACTGAAGAATATTCGAGAAACGATGATCTGCAAAATAATATTCAATATATTTTCTCATTATTCCTATGGCTGTAATTGAATGCAGAAAAATATTTGGAAAGCATCCCTTCTAAAACTGTAGGTACAAAGGTTACGAAGACGTTTGTCACTAAATGCAGTTTGTTTTAGGGTCACTAAAATTCTGCTTGTCGCCCAAAAAGCATGCCACATAAAATTTAAAACTAAGAAAAGTAGTAGGTAGACATTCTTCTACATATATCTTGCATATATCTAGCATATGCTTCTGGTAAAAAATATGCAAGGTCAAATGCGAGTAATGGCTATTTTTTACACCCATCACCATAAAGGAGTCTACGTTCCAAGCTTTTGCCTCTACGTCAACCACATGCACTTCTACGGATTTCGATAAAGAGTTGCCCAATTTTCTCTTCGGTAGGACAACGTCGCGAGCTATTTGTTATCTCCAAGCTATCTCTTTCCCTGATAGTTTTCCGACCTTCACGTCTTTGGATTGCGAATTTTCTCACCGCGCTAATAGAGTCATCTCATATCAATGAAAACGCCTAGTCAATAAATCCGCCAATTTTCCGACCCCCACTAGTTAAGTCATCGTATATATATTAAATTGCTCAGCAAATCGAACCGCAAATTGTCCGACCTTGGCAATTTAAAATCGCACGTTTTCCAGCCTACCTGGAGAACTATGTTCCCTACCATTTGATCATGAGATTAATCGAAATATCTGCGAATTTTCCGACTCGCTCCATTTGAAGTGGTGCATTTTCCGACCTATACGTACTACTGGTCCCTACCGACCACATCACCAGTGCTCGTAACGATCAATATCTAAAGAAATTGAGGAGTTCCCGGCCGTTTCATGTTAAATGTATGACTTGAAATATCTCCATTGTACGTATCTATCGAATTAGTTGCTAGTTTCACTACTTGCACTGCTCTCCCGCTTTAATCCTCGCTGCCTACATAACACTCACAATATAACGTTAGTAAATGTTCGCTAGTTAGCTAACTTTTTATTTCATTAATGAAAACTATTATTTAAAACATAATATTCCCTTCTGTTTTCATTCTCTTTCTTATAACTTTGCACACAGGTTGATAATGACATTTTTCTCGTCCCGCATTTGTGTTCTCGGTAATGTTAACACTTCGTCAGTAGCTAACTAAACGCCTGTTATTAACCTGCTTACGGTTCTGCTTTTGTTTCTCCCATAACATTAAATCTTTTTAAATGAATAACTAACTACTAGACCGTGGACCAATGACACCAAAAGTGTCGATAATCTATGTTCGTATGCCCTTTTATGGGCATATTCAGACAGCCCGGGAAACTGGGAAAAAGTAACTCCGAGCGTCTGTGCCCAGTCCTAGCACCTGCTATGACCTCCACTTCTTGTTGATGCTGGCATAAATATCATTGGCATAAATGGCATAAATAGATAAGATAAATAGATAAATAAATAGTTGCCCTCTCCGGAATCGTATGCAAATGTCGGAATATGGTTAATGGGTCGAAAGGAGTCGTTCCACCAAAGGGCATACTTTCCTCGATCATCGTCTATCACCAGTGTCTATCGCAGTATCGCCAGACGGTGATATGGTATGTCCCTAAAAGGGCATACGAACATAGATTATCGACACTTTTGGTGTCATGGGCCCACGGTCTATACCAATAACTCGCAAATATTATTGAAAATAAATTTGTTCACCAGAATTAATTATATTTTCCGAAAATAATCTTTCTTTATTCGCCGTGGTGTGATTTATTTTCATAAACAATTTTGGCATTATACTGAGTTAAACTATATCAGGCTGTAGGAAGTATACCTTTCAAATCTGGCGCCCGAGTAAATCGTTCCATATGAAGTTTAGCTATGTCAAATTCGCGCTAATTTCACAAGTAACCCACTGTTTCTTCAGAGTGCTTAAACGAACGACGACAACAAGGTGTTCTTATCGTTATCACCGAAAGACATTAAACCATCCGCTTGTTTCAAAATAAATTCTGATGACTTTAAAACTCAAATTGATATAGGAAATTTAAGAAAACAAAGTCGATACTTCCTGGCAAAATTCCGAATATAAGTGTAAGACTCAAGGCAAAAATGTGAGATGCCGCCGAGACCATTTTTTATTAACAATGAAACTGGGCCAGACATGTACCAGAATGGCAGATAGCCAATAAAGTAAGAAGATGAAGAAAAGATGAAGAAAAAGATAACAGAATGTCGACCAAGACAAGAAGCATACCGAAAGTATGAAGATTTTTGCATCATAAGTATATCTAATGTGAATGTGTGCACCACGGTACGTACTAAACTACGAATCATATGACGATGTCCATATGTCCCATGAATCCCTTACGTCTGTACTAAGGAGTGTCCTCGAAGGATGGATCTTATGAAGTGGTTCTATGTCAATTCATCGCGAGACAATTCATCGCACGACAATTCATCGCCGACTAATTATCGCGGCGACAATTCATCGCTACGACAACTCATCGCGACAACAATTCATCGCGATAACAATTAATCGCGCATTACTACTAAAATTACTATTTTTATTAAGTAGGTGTTGTATAATGAGTTTTGTTCTTTTTTGGATGTAATCATAGTAACAATCTTTTGCTCCTGCCACACACTCGTCGAGTAGCGAGGGAAGTAGCGAGGGAAGTAGCGAGGGAAGTAATGAGAGAAGTAGTGTGGCCACGATATTCGTCCTGCCGCACGTCTTGCTCCTCGTCATGCCCATCATTCCCTCTTTTGTCGGTTTTTCGGGCGCCAGTCAAAGGACTGGCAATATGGGCGCGAGTATCTGGCCAGACAATCGCAAATCGCTAGAAATTTGTAAAATAGTACCTATACTTTATCAAAATTATAGTAGGTAGTCACATTAAAACATTTTATTAATTTTACCACAACTTATTAACACATCAATTCGCTATTAAGCTATGTATTTAATTTTTTTTTTACTTTTTGTAAGTTTTATAACGTTATCCGACGTCCTCCGATTCCTAGCCTCCATTGTTCTCTGTCTTTCCACAGGTCTTCATCCAGTTCTCTCTCTCTGATCTCATTGTCAATACCTTCTCTCCAGCTAAGTCTTGGTCTTCCTCTTCTTCTGCGGCCCCGTGGTGACCACTTCAAGATTTGTTGTGGGAGTCGATCATCTCCCATTCTTTGCACATGACCAAACCATCGTAGTTGTTTGGTTTTTATATCGTCGACTAGTGTGTGTTCTACCTCCATAATTTCTCGAATTCTTACGTTCCTTATTTTTTTTCGTCTTGACCGACCTGCTGCTCTTCTCCAATAATCCATTTCTGTAGCTTCGAGTTTCTTCTCGGTTTTTTGCTTTAGTGGCCACACTTCACAGCCGTATGAGACTATACTTTTTATGATTGTATTGTATATTCTATGCTTGTTTACTTTTGATATGTGTTGGTCCCATATTATGCTATTCATGATTGATATCGCTTTCCGCCCCAGATTATTTCTTTCTTCAATTTCTGTATCTAGACTTCCATTTTCCGTAATTGTCATTCCCAAGTATTTGTATGTATTGCATTTTTTAATTCGTTTGCCGTTTTCCAGAATTAGGTCTCTACTCTGTCCACCTATACACATATATTCGGTTTTATCTAAATTTACTTCGAGTCCCCATGCTTGATACTCATCAATTAACTTTCTAGCCATATACTCGATGTCGTCGTAGTCTTGCCCTATGACAATTTGGTCTTCTGCGAAGCAGAGTGTGTATACTGTTTTTTCGTTTAGTGGGATACCTATTCTCTCACATTTGCGTTTCCAGTTTTTTAACGTTTGCTCAAGGTAGATTTTGAATAATGTTGGAGAAAGTGCGCATCCTTGTTTAAGTCCTTTGGTTGCCCTTAAGCCGCTCGAAGTCTTATTTTTTACTTTAACCTTTGCTGTCAGGTTTTTGTATAGGGTTTTTACAGCTTCTATTAATGTCTCTCCGATGTTGGTTCTCCTTAGTGCCAGCCAGAGTTTACTGTGGGGTATATTGTCGTACGCCTTCTTAAGATCTACATACAAACAATGTACTTCTTGATTTACCGCCATTTTCTTCTCCACGATTTGTGTTAGACAGAATAGGTGGTCTATTGTTGATCTCCCCGTTCTAAACCCTGCCTGTTCTTCTGCTTCCATGTCCTTATACTCGGATTCTATTTTATTTTTAAGTACTTTTCCATATACCCTGCTGATCGAACTTGTGACAGCTATTCCGCGATAATTATCGCATTCTGTTTTGCTTCCCTTCTTATGTATTGTCGATATTATCGAGGTTTTCCATTCTTCCGGTATTTCCTTTTCATTTATACATTTTTGGAATAGCCCGGTTAGATGTCCGTATAGTTTTTCCGTCCCGTACTTCACCAGTTCTTCGGGGATATTTCCAGGGCCTGGGGCTTTTCCACTCTTAAGTTGCATACACACTTTCCTTATTTCAGCGATATTCAGTTTGATGGGGGAGGAAGTTGTATGTATGTTGTGAAACTCATTGTCAGAGTCATTTTTAAATTCTTCTCTATTCTCGTTCAGTAGGCTACTAAAATATTTGTTCCACTCTTCAGCTGTTATTGGTGATATTATGTCTTTTTTCTTTACTTGTCTCACTCTTTTTAGGAACTTCCAGCTTTCCGAACTTTGTCTCCCCCCTAAGTATGTATTGAGCCTATTACAGTTTCTTTCCCAAGTGTCATTCTTTTTTTTTGAGATGTTTTTCCGGACTAATGCTTGCGCGTTTTTATAAACAATTTTATCGGCTGCTGATTTGGTATTTAGGAATCTAAGATGTTTTTCTTTCTTATCGTTTATGAGGTTTTCGATTTCATTGTCCCACCAATAGGGTTTCTTTCTGTCTTCCCTTCCATAGTACCCTAATGCTTCTTTGGCGGCTTGATGTAACGCGTTTTTAATATGGTTGTAGTGTTCTTGTACGTTTTCAAATTGTCTATTTTGCAATATGTTGTCTAACCTTGTTTTATATAATGTCTTCACACTCTCAATATGTGTATGTCAATAATTTACCTAATTCACAAAGAAGCACTGGAAGGATTAGATACACATTTAATGAAATGTAATCTAGAAATGTCATTTGATGTATGTATACCGTAGAATCATATTTTCAATAAATTTTAATTTTGCTTTTGTGTGGCGATTAATTGCGCGAGGAGAGCAGTGTATGGCCAGAGAGGGCAATGAACGGCAGCGCGAGGAGCAGAGCGAGTAGCAGCGCGAGGAGCATA